>KV441649.1:0-128540 GCA_001644535.1 Pyrenochaeta sp. DS3sAY3a | reverse complement strand
AGATCGTAAGGCTTCTAATCGACAAGGGCGCTGATGTTAACACAGAAGGTGGACACTATTGGAGTGCACTCCAGGCAGCTTCACAAGGCCACGAGCAGATTGTAAGGCTTCTAATCAACAAGGGTGCTGATGTCAACGCGGAAGGTGGACACTATTGGAGTGCACTCCAGGCAGCTTCACAAGGCCACGAGCAGATTGTAAGGCTTCTAATCGACAAGGGCGCTAATGTCAACGCGCAAGGTGGATACTATGGGAGTGCACTCCAGGCAGCTTCACAAGGCCACGAGCAGATCGTAAGGCTTCTAATCGACAAGGGCGCTGATGTTAACGCGCAAGATGGACCCCACAGCGCACTCTATCTGGCTTTAGAAGGAGACCACGAGCAGATTGTAAGGCTGCTAATCGACAACGGCGCCAGCTATTAGCTGTTTAGCTTGGAACAGGAGAAAGCGAAGACAGATTAGTGCACTGCAGTCGAGTTTGAATCGTTTGATAAAGAGACGAAATAATCAAATAATGTTTGTATGTACTTACCAACCTTCTGCAGCCCTCACTATCATAAGTACGTTAAATCACGTCTTATCAGAAACGCTTGACCCGACACCAAACTTCAACTAATCGCAACTCATAATTAGGCATCCTATCCAGACTAGTATAGTCGGAAAACGATGCTGGCGGCCTCGAGTCAGTCAAGGGCCAGCCGTTTCGCTATGAAGACAGCCGCGTCGCAGTTGTCAGACTGAATAGCCACGCCACTGTAACATTTGCATTGGTGGACGTAGGCTAACTTGGGAGATGTCTTGGTATCTATTCTGAGAGCGCATAAGACTGACTGTTCAAGCGCCCGTCTAACATAAAACAGCTGCAAAGTCTATGTAATTGCTTAAAGTTTTGTCCGCCGCGGGGATTGTCCCGTTGCGGAGGGATGGACGTTGGAAAGAAAATAGGTCTCTAAATAAACAGACGCGCAGCTGTTCCTACTTCTATCCTTACCTGTAGTTCCTTCCCATCACCTACACCTGCCGCAAACCCGTCGTCCGCTCTAGCAGCACAACGACCTCCACATTCACGAGGCCCTTTTCCTCCCTCCACGCACAAATTTCATCCCCTCCTCACTTCCTCCCCCTACCTCTCCCTCTCCCCCTCACCTTCCCCCGTCCCCTCCGTCCCCCCCGTCCACCCCTCACAGCCCTCTTCCTCGCCCCAGGCGGCTCCCACGCCTCGGCGCTGTGCGTCTCTTTCTTCCTCCTCACCTTGCCTCCTTTACCTTTCCTCTCCCCGTCGCTATCACTATCACTACCAATCTCATGCGAAGACTCCGACTCCGACTCGTGGTCCGAGACCACGGGTTCAGGCGTCGCTGTAGGTTTTCGTGAACTTGAGCGCGTTACGCGGACTGGTCTGTTCGGGGTGGGTGGGTTTTCGGATGCGGGTGTGGGTGTGGGGGGTTGGGGGTCTGAGGGTGCGGTCTTGCGGGTTCGGGCTGTAGCTGGCTTTTTGCGAGGGGGCTCGTTGGGGAGGTCGGTATCTTGGGGAGCTATAGATGTTGCTGTTTTGCGCTTTTTTCTGGGCGCTGTTGGTGGGGCTGGGATGGGCTCGGAGACTGTGGTTTGCGATGTGGTATGCTCGGGGGATGAGCTGGTCGAGGACGTGATTTCTGACATTTGGTCTTCAATGGATATCTCGATTTCTGCTGCCTGTTCAACAACTTGCGGCTGGCTGTTTGCTTGTTGGGGAAGATTAGCAGATCCATTGATCTCAGCGTCTGCGTCGAGAAGTTCTTCGTCATCCGAGGCTTCAACAGCCGGGCTGTCGACTGGCTGGTTGCTTGCTGATGTATCCGTCTCGTTGAGATCTTCTTCTTCTTCTAGGTCGTGCATGTCTTGATCTTCAGGGTGGGACCTTGGGCTGCTCGAGATTTCCTCGGGAGATTCAATATTTTCGAGTTCCCCCTCAGGTGATTCTGATCCTTCACCACCGTGCGGCGGACTGAACGAGCTTTCCCAGAGATGTAGTAGCTCATCGGCGTCCATTTCAAGTGATTCAGATCCTTCAGTACTAGGATTCTGCGGACTCTCCGAGATTTCCCTGGGTGATTCAACTTCCTCGAATTCGACTTGAGGAGTTTCCGATCGTGAATCAGGATATGATGAACTCCCCAAGCTTTCCCTGACATATTCACGCTCCTCTATTCCCGTTTGAGGTGCTTCGTCGACTTCGGTACTGTCCTTGGGGCTCCTCGAACTCTCCCTAGGGTATTCCATCTCCTCGACGTCCACTTGCGGTGCTCTTTGAACTTCGGCACTGTACTTGGGGCTCCTGGAACTCTCCCTCAACTTGTATTCCTCCTCTTTCCCCTCAATCTCCTCAAGAGCTTCCCGATTCTCCAAGATACCAACTTCAAGCTGACTAGCATCCGCAATAGTCGCAGTCTTCGATCCATTCACGATTGCTTCATCCAGCATCTTCGCATTTGCAGTGCGCCTGAACAGTCCTGACACAACCGGCTTCCCTCTTCGTCTGGCTTCTTCCGCGCGCAGGCCTTCGTTGGCCTTGACTGGTGTCAGGCTGTCGAGATCCTTCTTCACGTAGGTCGTGTCCAGCACTTGGAACATATCCTCAGCCCGAAAGTGCTTGAGTCTGATCTCCATCTGTGTGCGGGTATCTTCCAAGAGCTTGTGGACCCCTTCGGCATCGCTGGCTTCTAGAGTGGCGATTGCGGGGATGGAGTTGGGACCACCTTGACTGTACCATTTCAGGTGTCCCTTGTCAAGCTCCTCGATGTATGTTTCCATACAATAAGTCCACTCCTTTTCAGCGACATTATACAGGTGTTGCCCGTACATGCCTTCGAGTCTGCTTTTAATGTCTTTGTTTTCCTGGTAGTAGGGCGAATGTTCAGCGACATACTTTGCCTCCGCGGCCAAATCGAGTTGTCGCTCACGTTGATACTCATCGTCTCCTGCTTTCCGCGCCCTGTTGAGTGCATTTCTCGTCTCATGATATTCGTACTTCAAAATGTCTTCCTCGCTAGGTCTGATCTGATCTTCAGTGGCGTCCAGTAACGTGCCTGTGCTGTCTTCGTCCCGAATCCAAGTACTGCGCACAAACCAACCGGCAGACCAGACTTCTCGGTCTGACTGCCGACGACAAGTCCTAGGGGGAGGCATGTGCTGGCGTTCGTCCGTGAAAAGCATGACTTTCCAGCCTTCTCTTGGACTGAGTAGCTGCGCAACTCGTGCACTTCCGAATCTCGCCAGATCCTTTGGCATACGCATCTGGACTTTGGTGACGTTGATTAATTGCCTAGAATAGTTTTCCCAGAAGCGGATCCAAGCAAATGCCTCTCGATAAAATGCAGCCTTTGTAGCCAGCTGATGCAACGACGGTTCAGCCATGATGTCATCTGGTACAAAGTCGTAGCTATTTGCATCGTCGCCTGTGAGTGGATGTGATTGTAAGTTGTCTGCAAGCCGTGAACGAGATGTCGACCTCCTGAAACTACCCGTGTCAATATCATGATTCCGATTTTCGCCAATCCAGCTTGGTACCCATCGAGAGATCGAGTCGCAGTTGTTTGTGTCTTTACAGCCACATTGATTTGATGTCCAGGTCATTTGAGATTTCTTGCCAGGTTCTTTCCGGTTGATAGTTTCCAGGCGTTCACGATCCAGAGGGTGGCGGAGATCGTAAAAGATGCTCAAAGTGTCGATTGTTGACGCAATTTCACTTTGACCAATATAAAACGTTTCTTCAAGTGACGCAGGCCAGGTATTCCTTTTGTACGGCCATCCCCAGTACAGACTTGACACGTGCGTTGGGCGGCGCCCGACCAAGAGGTGAATTGGAATGCCGCTTGCGCGCAAGTCCCTGAAACAATTTGCAACCATTTCTGTGATGAGAACGAAATGACTATCGGAAGCTCTCTGGATATCCAGGTCCCGTGCCTCAGCCAAGTCCCTGTATGCATGATCTAGATTTTTCTTCAGATCGAAAGGATCGGAAATCATGAACCAGTCCCAGTCAAATGCTGGGCGCCAGGTAAAGGTAGCATTGAGCCAAGCGTAAACCTTTGATAGTTCCGTTGATCTAATGAAATCATAACGTGGACCAAGCGTACTTTTGACGTGTCTGGAAGGAACCGGTTGAATGATTGAGTATGGATGCAATGGATCAGTACTATTCGCTTGCCATTCGGGTTGTCTGGGCACATATAAGTCAGTATTGAAAAGCACCAAATCCATGTACTAAAACCCTGCAGTATTATTGGAAACCCCACTTACAGTGGAAACAAGTTGATAGCCCGAGGAAAATGTGTCGCCATATCATACAGCTTGTATAGCATGGCAGACAATGTGTCCACTCTGCTGTACTCCAAGTAGTTGAACAAGCTTGCAGAATGGTTTGCCGCGTCATATGGGCACACGGCTTCCGCATCTGGGCACACGGCTCCGGTAGAAACAGCGACTTCTGCCATGAAGGGAGATAGATCAGAACCCCCCTGTAACCGATAGAAGTCCCGTTCGAAAGCATGCTTGGCCTCAGTCGTTTCAATGTTCCCAGCACAGAGTCCTGGAGGTTCAGGTAACCACCATTTGGAGTCTTTGGGAAGAACTTTATTGTGCTCTGCTTCGTATATGTCGAACCTTGCTTTGTGTGCTGCTAGAGTCGCAGCTCTTTTGATAGCGCTTTCCGTGAGACCACCACGTGTGGCCCGCAGCGGATAAACTTGAATCCAAGCACCTAGATCAACCCCAATCCGCTTAACACCTAGCATGGCTTGACTGAGGTGTTCGACAAGACGATCTAGGAAAGGGATCGATAGGCGCAGCTCCAAGGTCTCAACGCCACGAGGAAGCTTATCCACTAGGCCTCTAATAAATCGACATACATAGTCGTGGTGGTTCATGTTTGCCGGTATTATTTCTGGGGCATACTTCCCTCGAATCGAAAGTGTCTTCAAGTTTTCGCACGCAGGTAAAATATTGTTAATGAAGAAGCGTGGGATAGCCTCCAGGCCGCGCCAATCTGGAAGTCCAAGCCATATGAGGCTACGAAAATGGCGTTCTACAGCAACAATACCCTGTGTGGCTGCTCCGTTGGTCACTAGAAAAGGACTGGGAGGTGGTGAGTGCGTAGACGACGGAGCAAGTGTCTCAAACTTCGGGCAGTCGCTGAGGTCAAGACCGATGAGATTAGGTAAATTGTAAGTGATCCTACATTCGATCGTTAGTGTTTGAGAACTTCATTACAAGGCATAGGTAAAGTTGTTCTCACCATCTGAGATCATCATCGTCCATCCAATGTGCCATGGCAATATGTTTGATCCATTCCTTCCGCTCGGGATATGCCTCAACAGTCCGTTTGAAAATGCGCCATCGCTCTGCGGAAGAAGGATATCCTCGAACAGTACCCGTAGAACTGGGTTTATGTCGACGTTCCCACATTAGTTGCGTCTTCAGACCACTGAAGGTCTCGTCGGGATGGACGCCATGCCAGTCCCAATATGTGAAGGGCTCATGATATATTCCGACTCGCGCAGCGGCTGCGCTCTCAGTATCCCCTAGAGCCACACAGAGAGAGGCACTGGCTTCCCTTCCGGCTAGGAAGCAGATGTTGGTGGTTATGTTAGTCGGCAGAGGCCAAGGTCCATCATACTTGATATTGGGTGGGAGTCGTGACTCCATGCTCTCAGGTGACTCTATGGTCTTGGTTGGCGAAAATGCGAGAGATGAATGGCCCCGCTGGTTTCGCCGACGGAGAGAAGCTGATGGTAAGGTGTTTGGATTCTGCATGTATGGCGCTCCAAAGGTAGGTATAGCTTTCGAAACCCCTGTCCAAGTCTTTGTTTGGTGATTGTCTTGTGCCAACGCCACGATGTCTCTGGCAAACACGAAGGGTGGCTACAGGAAGACAAAGCGTAACCCCTTGCGCACTGGTATACTCGACAATGAGTCGCAGTTGATACTCGCAAACTGTCTAATTAGTTGTGACGACGAGAAAATGTAGTAACTGAAGGGCAGGAGGGTTGGCACGGAGAAATTGACAGGAAACCACAATATCATAGACATGACTTCCCAAGTACACTACTCGTGCGGATTGTCCAATTAGATCGTACTATTGATATGAGCATTCGTGAGCAACCGTAGTTCCATAATGAGCTAGATGCCCGTGTACCTAGGTAGGCATGACCCATAGTTGCATGACTCGTTCTTCTTAATTGTCCTACCAAAGCGATGAAATCTAAACTAATAAAGGGTTATCTTCAACCTCCTGCCATAACCGTCGTTTTCGGCGATGCCAATCTCGACTCTTTCTTATTGCTGCGGACTGACGTCTTGACCGTACTGCAGCAGCTGGAGGAACATCTGGAACCTGAGGAACCGCGGCCATGCCATCTCCACCCTTGCGACCCAACTTGAGTGAGAGCAAAATGAAGACACCTGCGATTAGGATAGCGAGCAAAAGCATAATCTTTCTTTTGATGCTTCGCTTTTGATAGCCCGATGCTACTTTGAGTTCCTTATCCGCCTCCTTGACGTCTCTTGTCACATTTTCCACATTGTAGTCTATTCTGTCTAGCATACTGCCCTGGTCAATGACCATGGTCTGTAGCTCTTGGAAAATGTTGGCGAGTTCAATGATTCCTTGTGCGATGTCCTCGATCTCACGTTCGCGCTGCGCAATCAATGCCTCATTGGGATCATGGCGCAGTCGTTGTTGTTTTGTTTGGAGAAGCGTGGATTGCGAGAATGATCGATCGGCGTCTGACTCCTGAAGCGCAGGGTCGTTGTAGGGATTCTGGATAGGCGTTACGGAGCGGAAAGGTGAAGCGAAACCACCGAGGTCGCGAAGTTCTAAGGAATATAAGCCATGAGTTGGTCACTCAGTAAGTGTAGCACGTACTCTTGAGATATGCAGCCTGTTTCTTGCGAAACATTGCGCTGACCTCGCCAACCCGTGTTGCCAGGGAGATTTTGAGGTTGCGGGCCATGATCTCTTCGCCCTGGTTGATGTTGCCCTGCTGCTTGGATTCGCGCACCATGGTCTCTATCCTCTTGATGGCCTGCTGGCACTTTTGGAAATGGCGGGTAATCCCCTGTGTCAACTGCTCAATCTCGCGCTCCTCGCGCTTCTTGACATCCTCGTCGTCGAAGCCAGGGAGGATGTGCTTCTGGTGCAGCTGGTCGAGCTTGCGCGTCTGCTTGGCGATTTCGGCGAGGTGTTCTGTGATCTCGTCCTGGACATCGAGCCAGCGTGGAGGCAGCAGGTCCATCTCGATCACGGCATCCCCGTCGTCGTAGCCCCCGCCGGCCATGAGGCCCAGACGTTCCTCGGACACGCGCCTGCCATCGCTGAAGCCATTGGAGGCGGGGCCGCCATAGCGCGTCTTCTTCGGGGGGTGGTGCGAGTAGGACTGGCGGTAGGATATGAAGCTGTGGCGCTACGTCAGCGGGAACAGGGCCAGGTGGTCTCTGGCCGGCAGGCATACAGGTTGGTTCGGTCGCGCCACATGCTGGGCTGGCGGCTTCAAAGGGCTATGTCATGGCACGCCTGCTGGTGGGCGGCGGGACGGAGCGTGAACGGCGGTTCTGGCTGGTGTTCACTGTTGAGCCTCACTATTTAGTCTGGCAGTGCTGGAGTGTTGCGTAGCGGCCAGGGCTCCAGGGCTGCAAGCACGGCCGGGGCGTGCAGCTGAGGCCGCTTTCCCGTTCTGAGGGCCGCTAACAGCCCCTTGGCTCCAGTCTGACAGCCAGTGCCAGGCGAGGCCAGCTCCAGCTCAGTCTCCAGCCGCAAGCACCATCCACACGGCACCGCTCTCGCTCTCCTCTCCACTCCACCTCGCCCGCTATATATTCCAGGGCTGTCTGCTCCTCCCACCGCCAGTTCACCACCAACCTCCCCCCTTCGCAACCCCGACCCCTCACACCCGCAACCATGGTGCGTCGTCCCCGCGCTCCCCTCGTCGCCTGCCTCCCAAACATACCCCGCCTTGGAAAACATGGCCTCTGCCTGCTGCCCTGTGATTGCGCTCCGCTAACCCACCAACCCAGGCTGATTCTCTCACCGAGGAGCAAGTCTCCGAGTTCAAGGAGGCGTTTTCCCTGTTCGTAAGTTACCCCCCGTCCCCCCTCGCCCACCCCGTGCTGCCTGCCGTCGGGAGGTGTCTGCGCGTCCCGAGACAACACTCACTAACGCACCGCGAAATTCAGGACAAGGACGGCGATGGTTAGTGCTCCTTCCCCCGAAACGACTCCTGCGACGCATTCCATCAAGCCCCAAACCTCGTGTTCAGCCTGCACAATTGGTCGCGGTCGCAGCTGAAGATGAGGCTTGCTGCTGGGGTGCCCCTCAGCGCCAATGAGCCTGCCCACAACACCACACCTCGCAAACAACATGTCGCTGACGGTTTTGTGTCACAGGCCAGATCACCACCAAGGAGCTAGGCACCGTCATGCGCTCTCTGGGCCAAAATCCCAGCGAGTCTGAGTTGCAAGACATGATCAACGAGGTTGACGCCGACAACAACGGCACCATTGACTTCCCCGGTTCGTCGCTTCCGAGGACGCCCCAAGGCCCAAACCAAGGCTAATGTGACTTCAGAATTTCTCACCATGATGGCCCGCAAAATGAAGGACACGGACTCTGAGGAGGAGATCCGCGAGGCATTCAAGGTTTTCGACCGCGACAACAACGGCTTCATCTCCGCCGCCGAATTGCGCCACGTCATGACCTCGATTGGCGAGAAGCTGACTGACGACGAAGTTGATGAGATGATCAGGGAGGCTGACCAGGACGGTGACGGCCGAATTGACTGTCAGTCCACATTACAACCAGGATCTCGTGCAGGTGCTGACCAGATATAGACAATGAGTTCGTGCAGCTGATGATGCAGAAATAAGGGCGACACGACCTTGCTTTTGGATGATTTGCATACATCACCACAATGACACGGCTGAGAATGACTGCAATGAGTAACGGAGCGGTTTTGGCTTCTTCATCTCCCTTTGTGCGGGCTTGACTGCTGGCAAGACCTGTTTGCTAGTTCCCTTGCGAACGTCTCTGGGAGACGGCTTTATATCCTCAATCTACATCCCCTGTACCCTCGAAGAGCTCCTGTGCATTCTGCAGTCTCTCGTTGCTCTGTCAAATCCCATCTACCCTGTGTCCTCATAACGTGAAATGCTGTGGGATTGATCGCCCACCGGCGGGCCCGTCTACCCACGACTAGACTGCTCAAGTCGCTCAATCATGAATCGTCCCTACTGACCGAGTGGATTCAGCATTTAATGATTGCGAATCCCCACCAGCCACAAAGCAAAATCTAAATATGGAAACTAGACCTCCCTTTGCCATTTTGCATGTGGGAACGATGCAGGGTCCCGATGGCTGTGCAGAGACAAGCTTTCTCTTAGCTCTTTTTCTCCCTGGACAATGGACCGTTCAGCCCTATGTATACTACTTCCGTCTGATGCTTTATGAGAGGGCGAAATATGGAAGTTCGGATGAATAAAGATGTTCGGTAGGTATCGTATTCCAGGTGCGGATTGCCTACCTAGTCTACCATGGCCCTATACTAGTAATACAAAATATTCAGAAACAATCCCATGCCAACGAAGCTAGCTGTCCTATCAGTACACTCGCGCATCGTAATAAACCCGACTCCAAAGCTCCGTTGCCTTTTGCATTTGAAACGACCAACAAGCAGACACGTTGTCTCCTTGCTCAAAATCCACTGCCATGCGGTCCCCACCAGTAGAACCCCGCATTGTAGCGCGCATTCGGATGGGCCAAAGAATCCTATCGATTGACCGCCGTGTACGCCCCTGCGTCCGTCATCTCCGTGTCGCCATTCTGCGGCGCGGCATCCGCGGCAGGAGCCTCCGCGCCAGAATACGCTCGCCGCCTGCTGCCCTCAGCGTCGGCTTCTGCGGTAGGTCGCTGCTCGTCGTACGCTGGGTCGAAGAAGGCGGTGCGCGGGGGCGCGGCCGACTGCAGCGGTGGCAGCGAGTGCAGCGGCGGGAGCACCGGGGCCCCGTTCACAGCTGGACGCGGCGACGTTGGTGCCGCTGCTTGGGTTCCGCTGGGCGTTGCGCCAATGGCCGTGCTAAAGTACGATGTCGACTGGCGGGCGGGATCTGGGGTGCTCTGCGCCGAGGACATGGGGTTCATCTGGTGCAGCAAGCTGGCATGCTGAGTCCCGCCCGGACTCGCGACCTGCAGACCAGAGGCCGACGGGGCGCCAGCCGGGTCGCTGGCGGGCGGCGGGGTACCCTTTCTGTTGTGGGAGCGCTTGGAGCGGAGGGGTTTGTCCGTCGGCGTGGGCGGGGGGCTGCTGCTCCGGTCGCTGTCGTCGACGTTGTACTCCATGTGTCTGTTTAGCTGCTCGAGGAGGAAGGCGCGCTCGAGGCGCATCTTCTGGATGCCGCGGTTGAGGCGCGTGATGCGTAGGCGCGTGCCGTCGTTGTTCTCTTCGATGTCGTTGATGCGGCGCCGGATCTCGATGCATTTGCGGTAGTAGGCTGATTCCACTGAGGGCGGGAGTTCTTTTTGCGAGAGTGCTCGCACGGCTGGGAGAAGTTAGTGAGGGTTTGAGAAGGGAGGAAAGTAGATGTCGAGGGATATTGGACGGTGCAAGGAGGTTTGCAGCGTACCTGGTTGTGGCATCTTTGCTGGCTCGGATGTGTCTATTTATGGATGTCTGGCGATGGGGTAGGTGCAATGGGAAGGGAGTCGAAGGTGTGAGAGCCGTCTTCACGCGTGGTGTTGGTGGTGATGTGGAGAAGTTGACGCGCTGATGTTGGAGATCTGGAAGCTTGGACCGTGCGGAGCCGAATAGCCTCACATTTCTTGGAGCATCATGTTGAATGGACTTTACAAGTTGACATGCGATGAATAATGCATTTAAAGTCATAAAATATCTCGACTGGGTTATCCCCCTGGATTCGATGTTATAGTAAGCTGGATTTGGCCATGTGAAAATTGAGTATCGCTTTCCGCTCTCTACTCTGTAAGACTTTCGTGCATTGTAGGCCTCGACCACCGATATCTTATACTTATGACTCTAGGCTCTCTTAAGGGGTTTCATGCTATATTTTAGCAGTGCTCTCGCTTTTCAATTTTGCTACTTGATCGTAGAAGAAGCACTTTCCGAGGACAACGTTGAGTATGCTCAAATCATGACTACTATGTAGTATTCAAACAAGGCCTAGATTTGTTTTACTAAGGTCATGGTGGTAATGAGAAGTCTAGCAAAGTTTAATTTCATATTACAGGGTGGGAATGGGTTATCGAGCGATTGAAAGCAAGCAACATAGCTGCCGCGTAATGGCTCTATGATTACAGCTATGACAGCTGTGAAATGTTCCTTGCGCGTAAGGAAAGGAATGCCGTAATACGAATGCTGTGATTGGAAAGCTCGACCACGCAAGGCTAGTATTGACATCTTCTTTGGGCAATACTGAACCATACTACGTAGTAGGTAAAGATAGCCCACGCTTGGATTCGCAGGACAAATCCGCCGTCCAAATAAGCATCCACCACACGGCAACAATCCGCTGCTTGACCTGCAGGCCGTTCTTCCCGGACGCCTAAACGGGTGCCTGGCTCAACTGGCGTTGCGAATGAAATCTCACGGATCCATACGGTCGGACAAGTGTGCAGGATGTTCGCAGACCCTTCCCAAAAGGCGAAGCAAGCGGGTCCATTCTCGCGGAACCTTGCCGGATATAGCCGCCCACACGTGCAATAGGATTCTTGCTCGGGCATTCGTAGTATCTCGATGCAAAAATATAAGAGGATTACAGGTCCTCTCTTTTCGACATTTTGCAAGCCTGTCACACAGGCCCGGCCCTTCCTTCCATGGGTGTTCGTCTCGAGGTAGAATTTGGCGAGGTCATTCCAGTTCTCCAACTTATGTCGCCTAGGAGTCAATGAACCCGTCTTTTCAGACTTTCCTATTCCAAGCTCTTCTCTATCTCATAGTCATTCCCTTTTTTCTATCCGTTCTTTCAATGTCTAATTTTTTCCATTTCTCATCTCAAACGTTCCTACATGAGACGACTACCATAATAGTCATATCCTCCTAGACCGACTACATGCCTTGTCCACCAAGAGCAATTTGTAATCAAATACCTCGGTTCATCTCGCAGCAATCACTTGGAACTGGACTGGCGCTGGTCGGACTGGAGTGCCACAAGGAGATGGAGAGCTGAAGATAAAGGAAAACAGTCTACTTTGGGCACGGATCGTCGATGTGAGGCAATGTGCATCATGAACCCCTCACTCGGAGCATGGCCGGAACTTTCCATTCCATCTAGACATGTGGATGCATGTGCTTGGAAGAAACGGTTGAAGATAGCGTCGCCAGCTGATTGGACACCGTTGGATACGAAGCATGGCTTGGCCCCTGTCACCTCTCTAGCGGCTGTGCCCGCACCTATTTTCGCCTTTCTCCTCCTCGTCCAGCTGCAATTCGAGATATGAATGCTCCCTACTCCTCGCCTACCATCTGGAGCCCATATAGAGAGATCCAACTCGATTCATCTTTAAGCTTCAGTTCTCCAACTTTCATGAAGCATCAGCCCCGCACGTGGTCTGACCATGCCGAAGCGTTCCACAGGCTGCTTTGAGTGCAGAAAGGTACGGAATTCGGTCCGTCCGCCTTGACCTAATGACCAAGTATTGAGAAAACGTGATTAGAGGAAAGTCCGCTGCGATGAAGCAAAACCAGAGTGCAATATCTGTCTACGCCGGGGAACGAAATGTCCAGGCTACCGGCCGACCCAGTCTTTCATTCTCCACAAGTTCGATGAGCAGACCGAAAGGCCAGCCTTGATCAAGGAAGATGAATCACGCTACAGATACGCAAACCATAGCCCAAAGGACTCTGTACATTCCGGAAGCCCTCCAGTAAAAGCAGTGTCCCGTCTACCAACCTCAGAGTCAAGACCAATTGATGAACCGTTACCGAGGCAAGTCAGCTCCGTTGCCGCGGACCGCATACAACATCTAGGGACTTTCATCGCCCTGTATCTCCCACGATGTGATGGACCTGCTCTCCCGCCGCCTTCAGCATTGATGCTGGGGCTGCCTACTATGCCTGCGAATAGTCATGTTTTGTTGGCTGCCGTAGATGCTCTGTCTGCAGCACAGCTTGCGGTTGAGAATAGGAATCACCCACTTATCAACCGGTCGAGATCGCTATACGGGACTGCCCTAAGCCAGATGCTGCGTGCGATTCAAGATCCGGTCACGGCCTTGAAAGATGAAACACTGCTCTCGACGTATCTGCTCACATTATATGAGGTGAGTTTGCATTCTTACTAAATCACCTTCTAGTCTAACGCTCTGTAGGTGTTTGTAGGCGTCACACAAGGACATGGCTTCTTCTACCATGTTCAAGGACTTCTTCATCTACTAAGACAGCGCGGACCAGCATCATTCCACAGCCGGTTAAGCATGCAAATATTCCATGCAATCCGCTATAACTCTGTACGTGGGCTCAGCTTTTCCCTAAACCATTCTAACAATCTATAGCTAAGCATCGGCTACCACATGCGCAAAGCCTCGATGCTAGACAGCCCCGAATGGCTCGCCGTCACCGCCAAAGCCGCAAAGGTCGACCCCTACGTAGCATTAATGGATATATGCATCTGCATCCCGCGCCTTCTCGAGCGCACCGACACACTATCCCGAACCGGCTCGTCCGCCGCCGAAATCTCCAAACTGATAGAGGACTCGCAACGGCTGGCGGACCGGGGCTTCGAATGGCTGTCCAACTTTGAAAAGCACGGCCCGCGGTACCAAAAAGTCGACATCGCGTCCATGGATGGCTTCCTCGACATCTGCGCCGACCGCGTCTTCGACCCGGTCTTCGACTTCAACTACTTCGGCGCGGGCATCTGCTACATGATCTTCTGGATGAGCATGCTCATCATGCAGGGCAACACGTTCAAGCTGCTGCGCCAGCACCGCCACCCCCTCGAGCTCAAGCAGCTCATGATGTGGGACCGCCAGCTCAGCGGCTACGCTGACTCCATCTGCCGCAGCATCCCGTACAACTGCCGCCCCATGACGGGCTACACGGCCAAGTTCGGGTGTCTGACGCCGCTGGTTGTGGCGCGCAAGTACTACGAGGCGAAGGGCGCGAAGGCGGAGGCCGGGTGGTGCGAGACGGTGTATTTGGGTGCGAGGGTGCCGGGGTTGTATCAGACGCCTGTGCCGCTGGAGCCGTTGACGGCGGTGAAGAATACGGTTAAGGGGAGTGATCGCTTTATTTGAAAAGCTTGGATACCAGAACCAAGGCGTTTCTGCGGCGAGGAGCACGACGAACATCATGACCTGTGAGCTGGAGCATATCGATACCACCTGGAGATCAGGTCAGGGGCATGGGGGCTACTAAAACGGAGATACGCACATTGCGGTACAAAGGTATCCCTCCAAAGGCCTTCGCACACTGCCGCCTTCAAACTCTCTTTACCAGCCCTGCGCCTCGCATCTTCCGCCCAATCATGGAATATTACCAGCCGAACAACGGAGAAGGGAGAGTGATTTCTTGAACTGGGGCGAGTCTGTGAAAGGAGGGAAGGTAGGAAAAGAAGATACGCACACGCGAGGAGAGGATGGACTAGAAACCCTGGCGCGAGAGCAGCGAGCAAACGCATCTGCTGGAGGACGTATGTCGGGCTCCATGTGAGGGTGCTTGGAACGACCACATGTAGACGAGTATGATCAAGGACTGGACATGGGAACCTAGCTAGGTAGTCGAGGAAGGGATATCCCATTCATCACGGAACTCGTCGATATTTCTACTTGCACGGCGCAGCATAACTGAGCATAGGTAATCATAATAGGTATTCAAGTCAAATAATCGACTTTGAGAATCAGGTTCTGCGTTTCCCGCTCTCTCGTCAGCGCTCCTCGAATAATCAAGGTATATCTGTTTCGTAGACGTCACATTCATAAGTCACAGCACCGCGACTGCTAGCCTGCTTGCTGATCGGTGCCTCTCCTCGCATTGCTTCTTCAAGCCTCATACGCTGCATTCATCACTCATCACTCATCACTCATAACCCATCACCACCTCACAACCCCTTCCCATCAAGATACTCCTGCACCCGCTCCAGCAAATCCGCCTTCTTCCCCACGGTACTCTGATTCCTCTGCGCCAGAAACTCCCTCAGCACCGCAACAGTCTGCTTGCTAATCTGGCCCTTATTATTCAGATCCGCCATCTGCTGGTCCGTGAAACCCGCGTTATCACCGCCATCTTCGTCTTTGACTTTCGCTTCCTTCTTTACGCGCTTCGCCGGCTTGTCGGGAGCGTCGGCGGCAGGCGTGCGTTTCTTTGTCGCGGGCTTGCTGCGGTGCGCCAGCGAGGATTTCTGCTGCTGCGCGAACGCTTCTTGGAATTCCTTGCCGTAGTCTTCAATGTACTCGCCGCACCGCTTGTCGATTTGCTTGTAGCGCGGGATGGTCTTGTCGTCTGGTTTTTCGGGGAGCTCTTCTTCTAGGGCCATGGCTTGGAGGATACGGTAGAACCATTGGAGGTCTGGGTTTGGGTATTTGGAGGGGTCGTACACGCCTTTGGGGAGTTGGAGTTGCTCGATGATGAGGCGCATTTTGTCGGTGAGAGCATCGGTCGTCTTGAGCGGGGCTTCGCCTTGGTCTGGGAATTGGCGTAGGTCGTCTGCGAAGGGGAGTGGGACGAGCCAGAGACCCGGAGGCATCGATTGCTCGCCATCTTCATTGATCTTTTCTTCGGCCGGAACAAGCGCAGCCAAAATGGGCGCTGCATTACGTCGCGCAACATACCATACAAGACCCATTTTCTTCGATTTGAGCAGCTTCTGCTGTAATGCAGAGAAGACCCGCGTTGAGCCTATGTAGTCTGCTTCGGAAGGGTAGATGAAGGTTGCTTTGTTTGTGTTGGTCCATAGTGGTAAACTCGATAATGGCTTGAAGCCTATGATTCGTATCACCGGGTCACCAAAGCATTGTCGTATCCGTGTGATCTCATCTGGCGTAAACGTTATAGCATCCCCGCCAAACTTGTACGCTTTCCGTAGCTCGGTCTTCTCGACCACCCGCGCAGTGTCATCCGCCATATGAGTTGTTGACGATGAGACAATTTGAGGTTTTTCACCGCCGACCCAAACGTAGCATGATTTGACATGCTCTTGACGTTTGATCAAGATGTACCCTTTGACGCCTATCCGAAGATCCGGACCGAGCTCAAGAGGCAGAGTGAAGAGTGCGCGACGAGGCGCAGCTTTGGAGTTGATTGAAGACAGGAGTTGCTTGAGAAGAGTGATGCCTTCACCGCTTTTTGCAATCTTGGTTGTGGAGGCGACAGCAATAGGCGCGTCAGGATCCGATGGAGAGGAAGGGTAAACGAGATCGTCATAGAATCTCGATCTGTCAAAGCTGTGATCTGGCTGTGAAATGGGAAAAAGGTCAATTGTGCATCCTAGGTCGTATAAGTCCCTGGCTCTTGTAACAGCAGTATCCTTGTCTGCTTTGACCTTGACAGGATAGTCGTTATCTGTGACCAGGAACAAGCGTCTTGACGAGAAGTTGGGCGCTTTTGTGGTGAAGATTTGATTTGCGCAGAAGAGAACAGTTGCTATGCTTGCTCCTTCTGGACTTGGTTTGAGTATTTGTTCGGCCTCCTCTTCATTCTCAACCAGATCTCTCAGTCGCTTGACGTCTTGAGCCGATGGCACGTCTAGATCTGCCAGCAAGTAGCAGTGCTGAAATGTGCTGTCTCCGTCCTTCAAGTCTGTCTTCTCCGTTCCAAACAGCAATATGCCCATCATGTCGTTTGGATTCGATATGATGCGCTGTTGCATCAATTGGTATGCGCATTTCAGCGCGGCAGAGGTTGGCGAGTCGCGATCTGCTTTCTTGTCTTCCGACTTTGGAGGGCGCTGGAGCATGGTGGAGCTGACGTCGATTGCGAAGAGGACAGCGTCCTTGATGGTTTTATAGCTCTTTGGAAAGAATCAGATATCGATATTGAAATTGTCAACAAGGTAGAACATACCGAATCGTCAATTTCCTCCTCTTCTTCCTCTTCCTCGCCTGGGCGATGGTCCTGCGGGGAGGCCATGATGTGCGGTCGCGTAGGTCTGTTTCGGGTGAAGGAGACGAAGTTGGAGCGAAAAAGGAAGATTGGGTCGAATGTTGAAAGAATCCGGGGGTTGAACGCGTTGGGAGTGTGGCCTGAGTTTATAGCCGTCCAGGACCCTGTCAGAGTGAAGGCAGCAGTGGCACTTGACGCGCCTAGCAAACGCGCCTTCACGTGTGCGCCTGGCCTAGCTCGGTTCGGCATGTCTCCAGCACAAACTCCGAGACCCCGATCTGCAGGCTCGATCGTCATCACTGTCAACTAAATAGCCGTCATTGGCCCAAGCTGCCATTCGCCTGATACTCCGAATTCATTATTCACATGGCCGCTCTGGCCTTTTTCTTCTCCTTCCTCTAAGTTTCGTCCCATCATTCACTGTTTGCTCTATTCCTCTTTCGTTCGCACACAATGGCTCTGCGCGCACCTCTGTCCCGCGCGACGAAGCGTGCAACATCCCTCAATTCCGCCACGTCTGTCCTGTTTCCGTCCAGTGCGCAATGGAGAAGAGGCAATGCCACAGTTGCCCCGCAGGTAACGCCTGGCGCGAAGGGTCCCACCGCTATGGTCTTTATGAACATGGGCGGTCCCTCTACAACCGATGAAGTTCATTCATTCCTGAGCATGCTCTTCGTACGCGCTTCTTCCACTACTACTGCTTGTAAGCTGACACTCTTAGGCCGACAAAGACCTGATTCCACTCGGGCCTCTTCAAAATTACATCGGCCCGTATATTGCGCGAAGACGAACACCGAAGATCCAGAAACAGTATGCCGAGATTGGTGGTGGATCACCCATTAGGAAATGGTCAGAATACCAAGCTGCGGAAATGTGCAAGATCCTCGACAAGACGTCCCCAGAAACCGCTCCTCATAAGCCATATGTAGCTTTCCGTTATGCGAACCCTCTAACCGAAGACACATATAAGCAACTGATAGCCGACGGATTCGGAGGAGGGAAGGGTGGAAGAGCAGTTGCTTTTACCCAATATCCACAATATTCTTGCTCTACCACTGGCTCATCTTTAAACGAGCTCTGGAAATGGCAGACACGACTAGAAGGCAAGAGAGCATCTGGGGAAGTTGAACCGGAAGGCGCCATCAAATGGAGTGTAATCGATCGATGGCCGGCGCATCCAGGCCTCGTCGAGGCTTTTGCGCAATTGATTGAGAAGAAGTTGGCAGAGTACCCACCTGAGAGGAGAGACGATGTAGTCTTGCTCTTCTCTGCGCACAGTCTGCCCATGACCGTCGTAAACCGAGGAGACCCATACCCTTCAGAGGTCGCAGCCACCGTCTATGCCGTTATGCAGCGCTTGAAGATGAAGTACAAGTACCGTCTCGTATGGCAATCGCAGGTTGGACCCCAGCCGTGGCTTGGAGCTCAAACATCAGATACAGTCAAGGAATACATGAAGAAGGGCCAAACGGATCTTCTCCTAATTCCAATCGCGTTTACCAGCGATCACATTGAAACTCTCTTTGAGCTGGACAAGGAGGTTATTGGGGAAGATGCTGAAGGTCATGAGGGAGTGAAGCGAGTGGACAGTTTGAACGGCAGCCCTGTCTTCATCGAAGCACTTGCTGATCTGGCGAAGAGTCATTTACAAAGCGGGCAGGCCTGCAGCCAACAGATGACGTTAAGATGTCCCAAGTGTACTAGCGAGAGGTGTTTGGCTCAAAAGGAGTTCTTTGCTGGACAAGCACGACATCTTCAAGCCGCTGCGTAATTCATTCATGGAGACTGTAGGGTTGTACGAGTATATGGGAATTCTCTAGCGCACCGCAAAATGTATAGTAGGGTAGATTCGGGTCCAAATCTACCGCAGATTCATGTCATGACATTTACCTCATCTTACTCGGTCTATCTTGTGTATATGAGTTCAAACTCACAGTTCAACGAGTGAGAGTGAATGTATATGTGGTCGATATTCGGCACACCAAAAGTACCTTGGGCAACAGATCCAAGTATATTTGCACTAGCACGACATATATATCTCCACGCTGCAGTTAATGCGAGAGCACTTGTTGATGATGGGCACTTTTGTTGAACAACTTAAGGTTGGGTGTTGTTGAGGCAGCTTGGCAAAAGCGGATCCCCGAGCTTGCGGAGCTCCCGATCAACTTTTCGATCCAACGTCTTACCCAAACTCCCTCACACCCAACCCGCTGCAGTTGCCCCTCCTCTGCACCGCCATCACAATGCTGTCCAGGACAATTAGGCGGAGCATTGCGTCGCCCTTCCGCCGCAATGTCGTCGCCCCCGTCGCGCGCCCTGCCTTCAGGTTCGTGACCACGGACGCGGCCTCATCGCACACCGACCCGGAGAACGTGCCAGAGGTAAGAGACGCTGCCATGGCATCAATTGGGGGGACCAGGTGCTCGCACAGATGGCTGACCGCGCGCAGGAGGATGACAAGCCCTTCGAGGTCCGCCTCTCCGATGAGTCCTTCGAGACCTACGAGCTGGACCCGCCCCCGTACACTCTCGATGTCACCAAGAAGGAGCTCAAGAAGATGTACTACGACATGGTCGCTGTTCGGTACGATTTTTCCGGTCCCCAAGAATGCCAATTGACAATTGTCCGGTTCTAATCTACTCGTGTAGTCGCATGGAAATGGCCGCCGACAGACTCTACAAGGAGAAGAAGATCCGTGGTTTCTGCCACTTGTCGACCGGGCAGGAAGCCGTCGCCGTCGGTATCGAACACGGTATCGAACGCGAGGACCACGTTATCACCTCGTACCGCTGCCACGGTTTCGCTCTGATGCGCGGAGCCTCCGTCAAGTCCATTATCGGTGAATTGCTTGGCCGGAGAGAGGGCATTGCCTACGGAAAGGGTGGATCTATGCACATGTTCGCTCCTGGCTTCTACGGAGGAAACGGTATCGTCGGTGCTCAGGTTCCCGTTGGTGCTGGTATCGCTTTCGCGTGCCAATACCAGAACAAGGCCAACGTCACCCTCGCCCTTTACGGAGATGGTGCTGCCAACCAGGGTCAGGTCTTCGAGGCTTACAACATGGCTAAGCTATGGAATCTGCCCGTCATCTTTGGCTGCGAGAGTACGTCCATCGTTGAACCTAGAAGATGACTATACTGACTAAATATAGACAACAAGTACGGCATGGGTACCTCCGCTAACCGCTCCTCCGCCATCACCGACTACTACAAGCGTGGACAATACATTCCCGGTCTGAAGATCAACGGCATGGATGTTCTTGCCGTCAGGGCTGCCGTCAAGTACGGAAAGGAGTATGCCGCCGCTGGCAAGGGACCTCTCGTCTATGAGTATGTCACCTACCGCTACGGAGGTCACTCCATGTCCGATCCCGGAACCACCTACCGCGTAAGTGCACTCCTCCCCAATCGCACCTTATAAATGCTAACAACAACCCCTAGACGCGTGAGGAAATCCAGCGCATGCGCAGCACAAACGACCCCATCGCCGGCCTCAAGCAGAAGCTCCTCGACTGGGGCGTTACCTCGGAGGAAGAGCTCAAGAACATTGACAAGCAGGCCCGCGCCGACGTCGACGCCGAGGTCGCAGAGGCAGAGAAGATGGTTCCCCCAGAGGCCACGGGCAAGGTACTCTACGAGGACATCTACGTCCGCGGCAGCGAGCCCGAGTTCCTGAGGGGCCGTATCCCAGAGGAGAACTTTTACTACACCGAGCACGACATGGGTGGTGAGAAGAAGCCTGTTGCCCGGACGGCTTAGGTTTGCTTCTAGGGGCACTTGGGGCACGGAGAGGGGATTTAGATAGATAGGTGGAGGTGTATGTGATGTGATGCGACGTCAGGGAGTGTGGATAGCGTTGTGAGCACGAGATGAGATGAGGGGGTTTTCGGTGCGGGTTTGTATTCTAGGATCTGGGCTTCTACCTGCGAGTTAGAGAGCGCGGTCTTGTATTCAACTAAACGTTTCAAAACTTCACTTTTGATTTCTTTTGTTGAGAGTTTCATGTGGCTGTCTGTTATGCAGTACTATCCTGCTACCTCTTCGCAGAGAATTACAGTCCATTCAATAAGTACCATCGAACTATGGGTATCCGATCATCGCATACATGTCCTATGCCTAGACCCGCCAAATAAGCAGATCAGACCGCGTCGATACTATCCTATCCTATCCTCTCCCACCCCCTAGCCCTCTCCACCACTAGCATTCTCGTCCTCCGAATCCTCCTGGAACTTAGCCTGCGCGGCCTTGCTATTCGGCAGAGCGCGCTTAGTCGCCTCGATGCCGCCGGACGTCAGGTACAGGAACTGCGGGTCCTTGTAGTTGTCGAGATGGGTGAAGAAGGTGTTGAATCTGCGTTGCCGCGTTAGTATTGCGTGCTATCTATCATAGTATAGTACAGGTTCTCATCCAGAGCCGGAGTACGGGAACGATGAGATTAGGGGAGAAACGTACTGGTTACCCTGCGCCTCCTCGCGGAAAATGCGCTGGTAGATTTCGCGCTCCTTGAACTCGTCAATCTGCGCACGGTAGCGGTCAAAGTCGATCGTAGCGCGCTGGTTCTGCGGCGCTTGCTTCTCGTTGTACGAGTCGAAGACCGGTCTCTCGAGGAGTAGACCGAGACCCGGGGCTTTTGGAATCCGGACAATGACGTTGCCGTAGCTCTTTTCCATGATCTCGGGGTCTGTACCGCAGCGCACTGTGAGCGCCACCATGCCGACCATCTTCCTGATCTGGTGCATCATGAAGCTCTGGCCGTGCACTTTGAGGCTTAGCCACTCGGTGTTATTGATGATGATGGGCTCTGGGGCGACCTCGAAGCTTTTGATGTAGCGTTGTGCCGACTTGTCGCTATACTTCTTCTGAACTGTGTAGTTGTGATATCTGTGTGTGCCGAGATAGTTGTTCAGTGCTTTTTGAACGCGGCTCTGGCGCTCCGGGGAGATGCGGTAGGCTTGTTTGGCGTCGAGGTAGGCCTTTTTGAGGGTTTTGATAGCTGTTTCGAGTGCGGCCTGGTCGACGACGCCAGTGGGAAGAGGTCTAGTACCGTCACTTTCCGAATCAAGCGTCAGGTGTGGATCGGTGTTTTTGATGGCGTCAATGGTATCCTTGACTTCATCTACCGGCTTGTCGACGTCCACTTCCTTATCTTCAACCCCTTCTGCGGCGTTTCCGTCTGTGGGCTTGTGTGCATTGGCTTCTTCGTTGAGTACTGCATCAACTACAGGATCGACTCCTTCGGCAGCATCAATAGCCTCAACATTGTAGAGGGCCTCCTCCGCAAGTGGCCGTATCGAGTCATTCAGCGAGTCCAAGATAGGCTTGATGTACTTCTCTTCGGTCTCGGGCCAGAAATTGGCAACTTCGGCCTGACGCGCTCGGTATGCCTCGACATCGTTCTTCTCTTTGGCGAATTCCTCCAACTTCTTTCCCAAAAAGCTCGAAGGGTGTGGTGGGAGAAACGAATGTGTCGGGATAAGATACTCATACCACCTCGAGTCACAAGCTTGGTAGCAGCTGAAAGATCCAGTCGTCCGCTCAATACCCCACACCCTGATTTGTTCAGGAAGGTGGCTATTGATCTTCTCAAGGATATCTTCGTCTTCAATGATTAGCTTCAGCGACACGACATTGCCTGCAGCATGGACGCCTTTGTCGGTACGGGCGCATCGAACGAGCGAGGACTTCTTCGGGTCTGAAGCGTTGGCTTTCGAAATGGCGCCAGCATTGACGAAGGCATTGAACAAGTCACCCTCGATGGTCTTCTGCTTGTTGTCGATTTGCATGCCCTTGTAGCCAGTTCCAGAGTAGCCAATCATGACGGCCACCTTACGCTTTGGTCGGCGCTCTTCGGCCTCGACCTCCTCCGCAGGGAAAGCAGCCGGTAGGGCTGGTCGCTCGTTCTTGCCTGTCTCATCCTGCTGTTTCAATTTGGCCTGCTGGGACTCGTTGCGGCCTCGTCGGTCTAGTTGCGTAGAACTTGCTTAGTTAGAGGCAAGCAGTCTCCCGAAAGGATACAGACATACTGATGTTCCGTACGCCCCATACTTCTCTTCTTATTCGGACGGCTGCCATGCTGAAGGCCTCCACCGCCTCTGGCTGCATTTCTGCGGTCGCGGTCTGCCCACTTGCGCTTCCCGTCGCGACGAGGCGTTTCCTTGTCGCCGCGGGACTGCGTCTGATTGGGCCGAGGCGCAGCAGGAGGCTGGTCGGAAGCTTGCTCCATGGCGAGAAGCAAGGCGGCATGAACGTGGGTTGGGACAAATTCGAGCTCGGGTTGCGCATCTGCACTTCTGGCCGAATTTCTCTACATGGAATGTCGAGGCTTGGCACGGCAGGTACCACTGACCGCCCCGCTCACCGCCTTCGGCCCTTGGTCGCGCCTCTCCTTCAGCGGAGCTTTCAATCTTGTTCCTCTGCAATTACGCTTCGCTGTGCGTCACATCTCTCGCGGACAGGCATTTCTAGACGACCATGGGGGGTTTCCGTCGTTGATATACTCCAAGAACCGCCTTAACCACGGACTGCCTCCTCGACCTGCGCCGGCGCATACAGGCTATCCTTGCGGCTCCTTCGAGATCCTCCCATCTGCAACACAACATTACCTCGACCACTCCCCGCAAACCCACGCCTCTTGAATCGCCGTCAGGATGAAGGACCCCGTAGAGACGGCGAAGCAGCTCATCAGGACGGTTGTGCGCATGTTCTACGAGACCGAGCACATCGTGGTCCTCGATGCGCTTTGCTACCATGTCGCACTCCCCATGTCCGACCTCGTCATCATACTTGAAGCAGGAAAGAACTCAAAACATGTTGGCAGGCTTGTTGGAAAGCTCAAAGAGGCTGGCTTGTGCTCATCGTAGGTAGCAAGACAACACCTAGTAGACTGCGCTGACTGAGCAGGTACTCCCTTGCCGTCATGCGTGAGGGTGCCACCAAGCAAACGAGTCGAGAATACTTCTACATTGACTGGCGTCGCGCCATCGACGCCTGCAAGTACAGGATCCACAAGATTGACGAGCTGGTGAAGAAGGATGCAAAACCCACCACCGAGAAGGCTGAGCTCAAATGCCCACGATGCAAATCCCAGTACACAATGATGCAAGCCCTGGACCATCCTGATCTTGACCCTGGACCAGATGACAGTGGGTTTCTATGTGCCCGGTGCAACTTCCGCCTGGAGGAGATTGACGCAGGCAACCAGGCCGATGACATGGACGACACCCCTGCCAAGTTCAACAAGATGTTTGGCCCACTACTCACTCTCATGGAAGAGATTGACAAGATGAAGATCCCAGCTGTAGAGGGCAAAGATGCCATTGATGCAAAGATTGACCTTCCCCGCGACAAGGACATCGACCCTGGCACAAAGCATGAGATTGTTGAAACTGCCGTGTCTCGGCCAACGGCTGTCAAGGGCATAGACACGGGCCCTGAGAAGATCAGTGTTCAGATTGGGTCGAGTGCAGAGCAGAACGAGAAGCAGCGTGTTGCAGACAAGGCCCGCCAGGAGAAGATTGCCATGCAAAATCAATTGCCTTCGTGGCACACTCAGTCCACTGTCATCAAGGATACGTCTGGCAATCCAGTCATAAAACAAGACACGAATGGCGCAGACACACCCAACATCAAGTCGGAGCCTGGTGATGGCAAGGGTACTAATCAGAACCTCGATGCTGTATTTGCACAGATTGAAGCCGAGCGACGAAAGAAAGAGGAAGAAGAGGAGGAAGATGACGACGACGACGATGACGATGATGAGTTTGAGACCGTGGCAGTGGGCACTCCTAGCATCATCCCAGACGCCAAACGAGTGAAGCTGGAATCATCGGCCGCACCAACACCTTCCAACGCGGCAACGCCAGCGGCTTCCAATGGCGATGGCGGGGATGAGAGCGAAGAAGACGAGTTTGAAGATGTCAATTGATTTCTGCATAGCATTGGCGTTCAGGCAAAAGGGAGGCGAAGCATGCTCATGCTCATTACTACTATATATGAGTTATCAACAGCAAGGGCCATTTTTTCAGTTTTATTTCTCAGAGGACAAGCATGGCAGAATTTTTTTTTTTCATCGACATGGAGATAGTGCCCAGGGCGCAAATGTACATTACACCACCGTTTAAGCTAAGAGCTAAACCATGTGACATATACTTGCCAAGAGCACCAAACGCTTTCTAACCCTTCCTTTGAAGTAGGCCCACTTGTTAGTTTTCTTCATTTAGTGAACTGTTTTGTCACGATTGGAACTATGCCTCTCGTCAATCAGACAAAGTCGGAAATAGAGTAAGCACGTCCTCAGAGCTAGAAAAAGAGACAGGCTTCCTCTGTGTTCGTATTAAAGCGACTCACATATCTGTTTCCTTCTTACTACAGCATAGGAGCATAATGAAGCCTACAGGACTTTAATGCTCTTTTAGATGAGCGTCTAATTATTAAAAAGATGCCAGGCTTCTATCCAACTATTTTGTACGTCTGAGAGGGGGCCACTGCAATGTCCCTCTTATCTATTAGAAAAAGCTAGAAATAAGTAAAAACACTCTTAGCTCTAGAACAGAAGACAAGTTACTTCTATATTTATATTAAAGCTACTTAAGTATATATCTATTTCCTCTAATACAGCAGAGAAGGAAGTTAAAGCCTATAGGACTTTAATCTTCTATTATAAGTGTCTCTAATCATTAAAGATGCTAGGCTTCTATCTAACTATTTTGTCTGTCTGAGAGTGTCCATGGTAATGAATACTCAGGTGGACCCACTTTGGGGTACAGAACGAGGCCGAGACCGAGGACGCCGCCTGGCCTCAAGAATAAGAAGGAACTCGTGGCCGTCCAGGAGCTCACCCAGAGGCCAATCCGTCGATTCTCGGACCCACGCCAAAGCTTCCAGTGGCTCCTCGTGGTCAACGTAAAAGCCAGTATCAACACTGGATACAAGGTCGCTCTCAGCTTTAGGGTTGAAGAGCCTACCCGTCAGTTTGGCTTCTCTGACATAACGTACTGGGGATGCCGTCATTATCGATTCTGCATTTTCCTTTATGAAGGCAAGTGAGATGGGGTTGATGGTGCCTAGGCAATTTAGTATCAGTCTTGAGTGCAAGTAGTGAACTCACTTCCGAACGCTTTAGCTGCAGCTAAACAAGCGGCCGGATGGGAGCTCATGACACCGTAAACATCATCCCCGTCCTGCTTGAGCTCATTCAAAAGACCAAATGCTAGACCGCGCTCGCGGTAGTCGCGATGCACCACTAACTGAGTGACCCAACACACAATCTTGCTATTGACTGTCCACCGGCAGGCGAAAGCGTGGCCAGCAAGATAGCCGTCGACAATAACCCTCGCATATGAGCATGAGGCGCCCTCAAGTATGTATTCGCTTCGAAGTCGTTCTTTGCTTAGCCGGACATGGCTGCCTTCAAAGAACTAAGCATAGTGGCCCAAGGTCGGCAACAGGACAACGCACCCGCTTTCGCAAACTTGCCCATGAGCTCAGCAGCATGCTCATTCCAAACACCGTAATTCTCGGAGAAGAGTTTTGAAGCTTCCTGGAGCATATCGTCTGTGACGTGAGCGCCATCAAATCTTTCGAAAACCTTCCTCTGCATGTTCAAGTTGCTCTTTCGAGTGTTGCGTCGCGGTGATATAGATCGTATCTCTGATTGTAGGGAGAAGGCGACGGATTTGCGCGTTCGACTTACTGATTCCATCAGACATATATGGTCCTATGTATGTCGGTAGGTACAAACAGCGTTTCGACCAAGGGGCGCCGACGTGTGGTTGTTGGTCAACAGTGTCGGGATCAAAGCAGCTTCCTTACTATTTATTACTAGCAGACCATTCAGACCCCTGCAACTTAGGCGAGCCTCCGACATCCCACTTCAGCATTCCCCGCGTGCCTTCACCAGCAACCTCGACGACTCCCCGCCGGCGCTGACCATCACGTTTTCGACGCTCGAAACACCCCTTCGATGGATGACCGATAGAAGCACGAATCAACATGGCCTCCTCCACCAAGTCCCTTGCCTCCCTTTTGGCGCAAGCCTCGCTTGATGACCACGATGAAATCCTCAGAGCGGCGAATGGAGCCATCAAGAAGTCAAAGAGTGACTTGGAGGCACAGCATGTCAAAGCTGTCGCGCTTTTGCACCTTGACCGTTACGAGGATGCGCTCAAGGTCTTCGAGGATGTGGCTGGACTACAAGAGAAGGCGCCCTTCGAGTATGCGTACGCGCTCTACAAAACAGGAA
This sequence comes from Pyrenochaeta sp. DS3sAY3a, assembly GCA_001644535.1. Lineage (NCBI taxonomy): Eukaryota > Fungi > Ascomycota > Dothideomycetes > Pleosporales > Cucurbitariaceae > Pyrenochaeta > Pyrenochaeta sp. DS3sAY3a. Next base: position 101,215 of record KV441649.1, on the reverse strand, counting down.
ATGCGGCCAAGGCGGTAGAAGCAGCGGAGGCGATGGGGCCTGATTCAGGCCGTGGCCCGAAGCACATGCTTGCGCAGGCTGTACGCTCCAATTTCTCGCCAGGGTCTCGACAATCGCTGACTGGAACAGGCATACCGCTCGGAGAATTTCGCGCAAGCTGCCAAAGTCTACAAAGAGCTTGCGAGCCAACCCGTAGAAGATGAGGAATACGACATACGAATCAATTCCGGTGCCGTGGATGCCCAATTGGAGTGGACGGGACAGGGAGAGCTGGCGCAAAAGAAGAAGCCCACACGAGAAGACCTGGAAGTGTTTGAGACTGCCTTTAATGCCGCCTGTGGAAGCATAGCACGTGGGGAACTTGCACAGGGCGAAGTTTGTCTCAAGAGGGCAAAGGACCTATGCAATGCCTTGTCAGACCTAAGTGAAGCAGAGAAGCAGGCTGAATTACTGCCAATTTCCGTACAGCAGGTATATGTCTTGACACAATTGGGCAAGACCGACGAAGCAGAGCAATTGGCTACAAGCATTCCTTTTGCTGAGTATGTCCCCAAGTCCTATCACGTTACAACCACTAACAGTCACAGAATCAAAGAGCTGTCGACGAGATATATTGCGCAGGTCAACAGCATTGCGGCCTCGAAAGAGCACGCGAATCCATACCTATCACACCGACTCTTTCATTCCTCGCCTAAGCCTCCGGTTACTGATCAGCACTTTTCGTTCCAGTCGAACATTCTCCGCCAAGACGAATATGTAATTTCGCTGCTTTCCCAGAAGGTCACTGGAGTGGCATCATCAACAGAAAAGGTCATTTCGGCATCAAGCGCTCCGTCATTGACTCCTGCTGTGAATATGGCTGCAGTGCTCAATGCAGCAGCGCATGCGCGGAATGCACAAACCGAGAAGGCTGCGCTGAAGGAAATCGTGCCACTTCTGGAGAAAAGACCGAACGATGTTGGATTGATTCTCACCATAGCTCATCTTTACATCATCACCAACAATTACCCTGCCGCAACTCATCTACTAGAATCGTTCTTCAAGCGTTTAGAGCAGAGCGGCTCCGCAGCAGATCTAGATGTCCGTTTTGCGCCGGGCCTCATTGCTACACTCGTCTCGTTGTACGCACAACAAGGTCGCCCAGGAGCAGCAAAATCCGAGTTGGCGAAATCCGCGGAATACTGGCGAAAACCTCACAAGTCGAAGACGGAAGCTCCTTCGAAAGCGCTCATGGTCGCTGCCGGCACAGCATTGCTAGACACTCATAATCCGGAGAACGTCAAGGCAGCCGGAGAGATTTTCAAAAGCTTATACGATCAAGACAATGATGATCGAGCAGCTATTGCTGGTCTAGTTGCTGCCTACAGCATCACAGATCCGTCATCAATTCCGACCGAGCTCCTCTCATACCTACCTGAAGCCAACCGTCTTGTCTCCGACGTGGATGCAGCTGCCTTGGAGAATGGCGGTGTACCATCAGGAATTATCTCGTCAGCCGACCCTGCTCTGGATGCTAAGAAACGAAGCATTGCTCCGACTAAAGCGGTCCAGACCAGGACTAAGCGGTTACGCAAGGCCCGCATGCCAAAAGAGTTCATTGAAGGCAAGAAAATGGACGCAGAACGATGGCTACCTATGCGAGACCGCAGCTACTATCGACCAAAGGGCAGGAAGGGAAAGAAGAAGCTGGAAGGCCTTACGCAAGGCGGTGTGGTTGCGGAGGACAAGGGCACACCGGCTGCACAGGAGAAGAAGTCTGCTGCAGATAAGAACAAGAACAAGAAGAAAGGCAAGGGCGGAAAGTGGTGAAAGCTAGATTACAGCTCAAACGTCAATATCTACAAGCTATAGCTGCCGTCAAACTGAGACTGAGCATGTGTAGACGATGAAGCTATTGACCTGGTTTGATCACTATGATCACCTAATCAAATCAGGAGTGCTAATTAAAACTTGATTTCTCCGCTCTGGCTAGACAATGGGGAAGTCTTGCTGGACTCTTGGCAAAGACCACCCCACTTCGAAGCGGCTGTACAAGCAAGCTACCCCTCCTTCCGTTTCTAGAATCCAAATATGTCGTCACCAAGGTCTCGGCCCAAAGCTCGATTCGGTTCACGCTTGTCATTGTCTCCTGATAGCCTAATTCGTGTATATCCTGCCATTGGCACCTCTGCATTGTGAAAGAACGTGGAGAAAAACATGGATATCTTCCCATCTTGCTTAGTATCTTGAGACGTTCGATCTATAACCAATCTGCTGCCGCAACTAATCAACCACTACTACGTAGTATTGAGGAGGGATTGGAAAAGGAAAGTCTTTATTCTTACGAGCAGCTAGTATTCTTCAATCGACAGTACTAGTGGCCCACAAATCGGGCCGCAATTGGATAGTACCCCGTGGGTAGGAAGAAGCCGAGGTTGACCGTACATTGGCAGAGGAGCTGGAGACAATTATAGAGGCTTTTCCCAGGGTTCTCGTCTATCTACTATCGAGGTTGCGAGCTGCTTTGAAATCAACCAGCCTCAAGCTCAATTAAAAGACAGGAGTATTCTTCCTTGTACGAAGGACATTCACCATTCACTCCAACCGCTTCAACATAATCAACCCGGTTAAACAACTTCACAATGTCAGGCCAAAAAACCCGACAATGGATTCTTGCCAACCCTCCTGATTCTGACCCAGTCCTCGAGGGCGCAAACAGCACCTTTTCCCTCGAAACAAAGACTCTCCCAGCTCTTGGAGCCGACCAAGCTCTCGTCAAGGTCCTCTACTTCTCAAATGACCCCGCTCAACGCGGATGGATCCAAAAAGACATGGACCCTGAACGACTCTACACCCCGCCCGTCGAGAAAGGCGAAGTCATGCGTTCCTTCGGCATTGGCGAAATCGTAGAGTCCAACACCGACAAGCTCAAGAAAGGCCAGCTCGTCTCCGGAGTCTTTGGCTGGACCGAGTACGCAATCGTTGGACCCAACGAGGCCCGCCCCATCCAAGCAGACGAGAAAGCCGGCATCCGTCCCACACACTTCATCGGCGCCCTGGGTGGCCCCGGTCTAACCGCCTACAATGGCCTCATTGATATTGCACGTGCTAGCGCCTCCGACACGGTCGTCGTGTCCGGCGCTGCGGGCGCCACGGGAAGCATGGTCGTGCAAATCGCAAAGCACATCGTCGGGTGCAAGCGCATCATCGGCATCGCAGGCGGCGCGAAGAAGTGCCGCTGGGTCGAGAGCCTAGGCGCCGACATCTGCGTCGACTACAAATCGGCGACCTTTGTGCAGGACCTCAAGAAAGCGACCGACGGCTTCGTCGAAGTCTACTTCGACAACGTGGGCGGCGAGATCCTAGACCTGATGCTGACGCGCATCAAGCGCTTTGGGCGCATCGCCGCGTGCGGCGCCGTAGCAACGTATAATTCCATGGGGTCCAGCGGGATTAAGAACTGGTTTGAGATTATCGTCAATCGCATCGAGGTCAAGGGGTTTATTGTCACGGATGCGATTGAGTCTGGGAAGGCGGGGCCGTGGATCCAGGAGATGATTCAGAAGGTTAAGGAGGGCAAGATTCAGATTGGGCCTGAGACGGAGACGGTGGTGCCGACGAAGTTTGAGGATGTGCCCAAGACGTGGACGTTGTTGTTTAAGGGGGGGAATACGGGCAAGTTGGTTACGCAGCTTGAGGCGTAGAGGGGTGAGTTGTAGAGATGAAAAGCTTTAAATGACATATCACAAGTTCCAAAAAATCAATTTCTTCTAGTATTGACAAGACGTTTTGTGGAATTTACTTACACCTTCATCCGTTGTATCTAGCGCGTGTGCTAACGTACAACACAACGATGAAGCTCCTGGGAGGACTTGAATATAATACACGTGCAATGTGCTTAGAGACACTGATAATAGTAAAGACACGAATAATTACAGGGACCAACACTTTTGGAGTTGAAATAAGCATTCAGTCTATAAGATCAGGCTGTTAGCGGAAAAGTATCCGTCAGCACTACTTGCGTCATAACTTGACGAGATATTCAAGGGCCTTGTCGGCAAGCGGCGGGTTTAGCATTCCTAGCACTCGAGTTGACAAACCCTGTCCACTTTCTCCTGCCGTATGCTATAAAAAAGGTTGATTACTTGATATTCTCAAGCCGCGCCGTCCTTTAGACACTATCGTGACCCGAACTTGAATACATGCGCCACAATATGTCTAGCAACCGCTCGACATTTACAGTATTAGATTCAGTTTCCTTTATATGGAAGACACTAGGCCTACCACAAGAAGCATTGGAATCCCTCGAGCTCGATTTAGATGCTGAATGCTACCCTTCTTCGTTCAAGGTCAGCCACTTGGCACATTCAAGCATTGCCTTGTCTGCGCTTACTGCCGCCCTCTTCTGGTCCACTAGACACCAAACGTCCAAACCTAAAGTCACCGTCTCAGCCGAACATGCTTGTGCTGAATTCAAATCAGAGCGGCTTTACATTCTGAACGGCAAACCAGCACCTACATTGTGGGGCGCACTGGGAGGTCTGCATAAATCGGCCGACGGATATGTCAGGATACATGATAATTTTCCGAATCACAGGAACAACGCACTCGAGATTCTAGGACTTGACAAGAGCGCAACTAGGAAAGATGTATCAGCAAAGGTATTGGAGTGGAAATCTGTCGATCTTGAAACAAAGGCTTTCAAGCGCGGTGCTGTAATTGCCGCTTTACGATCACTAGAAGAATGGGATGCCTTGCCTCAAGCAAATGCCGTGGCCGACTTCCCTATCCTTTCATCCAAGATTGGAGACGGGGAACCATATATCCCGCAAGTACCAGCAACCATCACAGACGATAAATGTCTTCGAGGGATCCGTGTCGTCGAACTAAGTCGAGTGATAGCAGCACCCGTAGCCGGCAAAACTCTCGCAGCCCACGGAGCAGATGTAATTTGGGTCACATCGCCGACCCTGCCAGACCTCCCAGACCTAGACATCGATGTCTCTCGCGGCAAGCGAACGGTGCAACTCGACATCAAGAAAGCCCGAGACAAAGCCCAGCTACTCGACCTCCTGTGCACCGCCGACATCTTCATCCAGAGCTACCGCCCCGGAAGTCTCGCAGCGCAAGGCCTCTCTCCCTCAGACCTGATCAAAGCTAACCCGAATCTGATCGTGGCAAGCTTGAATGCCTATGGGCCTGATGGCCCGTGGTCTCACAATCGCGGCTTCGACTCCCTTGTGCAAACATGCTCGGGCCTCAACGTCGCAGATGCGGAAAGCTATGGCGCCGAGGAAGCAGCGAGAGTGCTACCCTGTCAGGCCCTTGACCACGGATCCGGATACCTTCTCGCAACAGGTATCATGGCGGCGTTGTATCAAAGGGCGACTCGAGGGGGCGCGTACGAAGTCAACGTCTCCTTGGCAGGGGTGATGAAGTATCTGCGGTCCCTTGGTCGATATGAAGGCAAGACTGGGTTTGACCGGAAAGACTTTGCGGGTCCGCAGGATGTAGAGCGGTATTTGGAGGCGCGGGATACGGGGTTTGGAGAGCTGAAGGCTGTGAGACATTCTGCGAGGGTGGAGGGTGTGAAGGTTGGATGGGACGTCATGCCGAAGCCATTGGGGTCCGATCAACCTGTGTGGATCTAGATTTCGTAACATTATTGCTGTAAAATAACGAAGCAGAAATGGTTTGATTGGATGAATGCATGCTATAATTATATTATTTGACGTCAGAGTCAGCAGATAGTGAATCAATCAAAAAGATTAGACGGAGAAGAACAGATACATCGACGTGCAATAAGACCTCCGGAACTTTCCGTAATCGAGCTTTACGAACATAGATGCGTATGATACACGTTCACGAAGTAAGACCCGTGACGTCATTCACGTTGTCCCTGCATTGCTATAACTCCACCTGTCAATCCTGGCAGCAGCCACAAACCATCGGAAAAGGCATCACCTATCCAATAAACGTCCACATATTCAAGTACGCGATGGCAGGCGCAGAGTTAGCAGCGGGAGCCTATCTTGCCGCAGAGGCTATTGAGCATGGCGCTCAAGTGGGCTACGCAGCATATCTCGTCTCCAAACCTACTCTCCCTTTGAAAGCAACGTTCAAGAGGATAGCGACAGCATCTGATGATCAAACGCGGTATTTGATATTCTCACTTCTACAACTCATTGACTGATACAAGCAGTCGCTCACTGGCACGATCAAATCACACATTCACCGTAGTCAGCAATAAAGCCTATATCTTCGGTGGCAGCACGGCATCCGGCATCCTAGCAAGCAACGATGTCCACGCCATCACCCTCGAACACTCAGGCAAGCCAGAAATGGATTACAGCGTCATCCCTGCCGTGTCGACTTTCGAAGGCGAAAGAACACCGCCTCCTAGGACAGATCACGCAGCATGCGCGTTCCGAGGGAATGTTGTTATCTATGGTGGCTGTAATGAAGAAGGGGGCCTGATTGACGAGAAATCCTCTATCTGGTTCTTCAACCCGGAGAGAAAGGCTTGGGATAGTCTCACGCCTTCTAGCGCGGAGAGTGCCCCAGGTCCGCGCCAAAATGCGAATCTGTTCGCAGAAAACGAGCGGATCATCTTGTTCGGTGGAATCGATGGGTCGGGTTCTCAAGCCTCGGACCTTTGGCAATTCGATGTTGCATCGAGGTCTTGGGCACAGCTGCCTACTGCCCAAGTTGCAACTACAAACGCTGCGCTGTCACATGGTCAATTATGGTTGATATCTGGGTCCGACCCGATGAGCAGCCAGCTCCATCACCTCAGTATCTCAGCTACACACGAAAAAGACTCCTGGGAATCGTTCACATTCCCCACGAACCCCCTCGCACCTGGGCCCCGTGCGAGACATCATGGCGCACTTCTCCCCATCAGCACCGGCTGGGGCCGCAACTACCTGATCTACCTGCTCGGCGCCCGTCATGACTCAGACTCAGCAGCTCAAACCGCTTCATCAGATCACCGCAAGCTGTCAGCAACCGCGACCCAATGGAGCGATACCTGGGCACTCCAAATCCCCTCCAGCGACCTTGAAGCCAAGCCCTCTCTCACACTCAAGGAAGCCATCAAGCCCGCCAAGATCAAAGACGCAATTCGATCCGCAATCGGCGCAGATACAGGCCATCTGTCGTGGGCCGAAGCCGTGGTCCAAGTGCCATCGGATGTGGACCTGGAGGAAGAAGATGGCAAACTTCATCCGGGTCCGCGAGCTTTCTTTGGCGCAGACGTCATGGAGAGTGGGAATAGGGTGGTGTTTTGGGGTGGCTTGGATAGCCAGGGTGAGAGGGTGGGGGATGGCTGGATTGTGACGTTTGAGTAGGCAGGGTGTAGGGAACAGGGGTTGCTTTTTGTAGCAGCATAGTTTTCACTGCGGAAACACTCGGTGGTAATGCAGTTGCGTATGCTCGTTCGAGGAGGTTTATAATTTTACACATGAACCCTGACGTTCACTGACATGCTTACTCCTTTCCCACTACCTCTATCCAATACTCGAAGGCCGGGAACAAAATGCTAATATCCCCCTTCTCTTCAATCAAACTGCGACCCAACATATCCAACATCAAAATCCTGTCTCTGGTCTCTCTCCCCCTTTGATATCTGTAACCTCCTCCTCCGGGGCATCCTCTGAGGTCGATTCGCCTGGACATTCCTCGTCGACCAAGACCAAGACCAGGACCAAGAGCATTCAAGTGTGATACTGGTCGTTGTTTCAGCACATCTTACGTATCGCTAATTTTGTATGTCTTACACAAAATTGCTGTTTTGGAAACTGATCAAGATGACTGCTGCGAGAATTGTGGTGTAGTACTCGTTCCAGAGGGTGCGGAAGGGTGGTGTCGTCATTGTGTTGTTCGGACACGGAGTACGGGGTTGCTGTGGTGGAGGTTGGGGTAGGTTGGAGTGTTGAGTGGATGGGGGCAGGAGGTTATCGGCAGTGAGTTTGGGGCAGGAGGTAGGGACACTGAAGTGGGCCGGGCCGCGAGGTCATCGAGTTCACTCCCCTTCCTTCTTTAAAGATAAGAACAGCATTGACCCTCGACACTGCTCACCTTCATTGGCCGGTGGCGGTATGATGCACACGGCTAAGATCTACTGCACAGTCATATGCATAGACACAGCTCGCTCAATCCCTACAGATCACAACTTCGGTACCCCAACTGAGTTTAAAAATGATAGGCCCGGAATGCAGGATCGTCCTAGCTCGTAGACAGCCTCACAACGGCAGTGAATAGGCAGGGTATCGCTGACACGCCACTGAGCCGTCCCGAGCGTTTGGGACAGCCGAAAAGCCACGCTTTCTGATATGCGTCTGGCGAGCAAAGAGGGATCAAAAATCAAAAATATAGGACAGGTAGCCGCAACTTTCAGTACGCGGGAGCGAAGCCAGGCCACGCAGCAGGGTCTGGCTTTTTGCCATACCAAGAAAATTGCACCCGCGAATTACCATTACACACTCCTGGACTTCTGAAAAATGGGGAAATTGATGAACATATACACGACAGGAAATGCAGGTGGGTGTGTATGTGTGGAAGAGAGGCTCGAGCCTTGGGTGAGGGCACTGAGGGACGTGCTGCGTGCCCGTTTGCCTAGTATCAGAAAGAACGCCATGCTTTCTCATGTGCGTCTAGCGTCTCACTGCAGCAACGGGTATGGCTGTGTGGAAGCTCGCGTAGAAGACTGTGTAATTGGATCGCAGGTTTCCGAGGACTTCGCCTCAGAAGCAGGTATCAAATCCTTCCATAGAAGCTTCTAACATGCACCTGGATTCATCTGGGGAGCAGAACAGTGCAGAACGCATCATTCCTTAGATTATATTGTAGCAATGGGGCTTAGGACTACGACTTGGACTCATGCACGCCAATGTTTGTCGACATCGGTCGAGCTCTGCATCATCCGTAACGGCCAGCCATAGAACTGAGAAGGATGACACCCATCAGCAGGCATTCTATTTACCCGGTTTGCAAGAGCAATATGGTGGGTGGTGATGGGAGCTGAAAATCCCCGGCATGCGTAGTACAAACAATGCCCCCGATCCAACTCGACAGATGGGGAAATCTAGCAAGGATAAAGATAAATGCCGCAAAGCTATTACCATTCCCACAATTTAAATTTTCTGATTCGCCACTTTTCGATAAATGTATAAAGTTCGATTGGTTGTCGTCGTTTGTATTTTACCGCTTGACCGGATCCCCATCCCGCCTGACCCTTGTAAGCAACATCTTCGCGCTAGTCGGCTGATACGAAGTGAATGTCACTGTCCAGCTCTCATACCTCAGGTCTAAGAGGCTCCTTATGCGAGAGCAAGAGGTGGCCAGTACCTTCCGGTTGTTCGATTTTGCCTTGATTAGAATCAATTCTATCATGCGGAGTCATGCTGCTCCGAAGGCAAGGTCAACGTCAAACTCAAGTGACGTCGAGGTTGGCGACCAGGGAGATACCGCCTGTTCTAGTCATGCCAGAGAGTGTGTAATTCGTGTTCATGATGTGAGGATACGTACATAGCTGATCTCCGTAGCTACAGAGGAAGGTAACACTGGAAACACAAGACTTGTGACCAAACATCAGCCTTGTCTTGTCAAGGATACTGCGGCGCAGTAAGTTTGGCGAGCTTATCGCTTATTTATACTCTATCCATCGCCGCATGCATGCCGGCAGTGGAACAAAGTAAGCAGTCATGGCGCCCAAGTCCGATCAGATTCGCGCTGTGTTGTTTCCCTCCGAGAGACGGCTTTGTCATTACTGACCTTGATCTCTGTCTTCCAAATCCTCATCAATCAGCCTCCATATGTCTTTACAGTCTTCAATTCAATTGATTCGCGATCGCGAAGTGTGCTTGATCTGCATGCAGCTGTCGTGGGTGAACTGCTTCCAAGTACCGACAGGGTTGAGGGCATTCAAGCTATGTGCAGTATTAGAACGGTGGACCTCACGCACGCACTGCTCAAGCCGAGATCCAGCGACCCATGCGACTTTTAGTTTAGTACAATCTAGCTGACCCGAAGTTCAAAGGTTCGGTTATGATTTAGCACGTAGCGAGGTGTGTCGACCCAGATCTACCAGGTAACAGTCTGCCTCGTCAGAGGAGAAGCGAACCGCCAATATTTTGTCCACCAACTCGCCGCGCAAGTTTTAGTTCCAAGGCCTTTTTCAAGTTAGTAGAGATTTTCACATTCTAAGTACTTCGCCTGGGGTTGGTTATCCTCTAAAGGGATGGCAGATGACCACGGCCTAGTTCGTCAAGCCTTCTGAAGCTTTACGATTGAAGGAACTGGCCTATTATATGCTCGACAGCAATTGTACATATTTTGAGGATCGTGTCTTCCTTTTGGGTGGAGTCTTATTTCAGACTTTAGGTGTACGGTGTCTGTACTTTTCTACCTCTCGAAGTTGCAATGTACGGGTCTGAAGTCATTGGTCCACTGCTGCTAGGTCCATGTTTGTTTTTGTGTTCACTTTATTGATCGCGTGGTTCTGTGCGCGAGCAGCACCACAGTGGCGCACAGTATTGGCACACCAGCTATTACTCTCGAGGGATCAATTTACTCGTAGGGGATCAATTTGTTAGTACGGGGTCAGTTTGTTTGCAGGGCAGCCTCGACGTGATGTTGCCCATACTTCGGTATCATCAGTCAAGTAGTTCATCCCGTGGGCATACACCTAGGAACGACGAGAAGCAAAACCACGTTGAACAACAAGCAACTCTCCATGATGATGACCCGATTTAACGAGAATATCGTGTAAGCCGTTTCACATATATCCAGGTTGAAAATTGCAGATGAGTTCAATGTTCCGGGCGGCAGCTACTGTGCTTCTTGATAGCGTGCTTCACCGGCCCTTCATTTCAGCGTGTGTAGGTGTTTGGTTCCGTCTGCTGTGCCACACACCACCATGGATGACTATGACGCAGTGTGCATTCGCTACGGCGAGAATTATGCCTCCCGGGTATGAGCTTTGCCTCTAGGCTCGATGAAGTAAACGTTGACAACAGGAGGGACGCAGATGCAATCTCGTCACGTTCGGATTATTCACAGTGACCCTACTACAGACTGTGCATGTGACTGTTAAACCGAACTCATGGTGGGAAATTAGCTGACACTGTATGTTCAGAGGTTCATGTGCCAGGTCCCTCACAGCTCTGAGGTGCGTGGGGTAATATACGTGGGGGCTGTGCGTTCTGTCGGCAGGTCGCGAAATGCATCCCTGGAGATGAGGACCCCGGTATGAGGGTCTCACGAGGTCTTTCATGGCTCCAGAAGGCGGTTCTATAAACCTTATTCAGTCCCATGGTGCATACGAGAGGAGGTTGTAGTACCCGCAAATATGGTAGGTACATGAATATGATGTATCTCCTTTCGTATGGCTACCAATCTCCCACCTGTAACATAGGCTGACATGTACCTTATTTGTTGTAGTGGTACCGATAGTGTTGCCATCTTGGCGGCCGATATTACAAGCAAGGTTGCCATATATTGCTTCATCAGATCATTCCCGGCTCTTGCCAATATTCTAGAAGCAACGAGCCGCCGTCTACAGGCTTTCCTTTTCAGTCACTACCCGATGCATTATGTCAGAGTGTGCTTGATGCCAAGAATAAATTCTCTCCGCAAGCTCATAGCATTGAGCTCGGATTGACCGCAACGCGGTGGTACATGAAGTTCAATCCTCGTAGTCGGGTCTATCGTGTTCTCTCTCATGGTAGTGAGAAGACCACTTTCATGATTCAGAGAACAGTGTGGTTTATAATTACTGAAAAGGCGGGACAGCGACATCGGCGAGGTACTCTTGCCTTCGGCTTCAGTGACCATTCCGTAAAATGCTCCGTTGTAGCACAGCACCACAACAACATCAGCCTATAACAGTGGTTACGAATGCTTGCGCCAAGTCATCTATTTTATCCAGGCAGAATCCTCGTCAACTTGTTGTGCTTACTGAAAGACTCGTGCTGCTGAAGAGTCAACGGTTTATCTTCTCAGTGCTGCCCTCAGAGCTGGTGTGCTTTCTCAATTGTAAGGTGGCGCACCATAAATTTTGAAAAATTTACTTACCAGAATCCTCATTTTACCATCCTGGTGATTGAAATGGTTCCTGTACACGGAGCCAACGGGCCAGGTGAAACAGTCGCCCATGGGAAAAGATATGTGATCGCCGTGAACGACACGCATCCAAAGAGACCCAAGTTAGTAACATGATTGAGGGACCAATAGAAGTGATCTCAATACTAACCGTCACAGAATCCAATACGCAAGAAGTTATCGCGCGGCTTGCAGTCCGCATACGGCAAGGTCGACCGCAAGTCAGTCTGATCGGGACCTTGAATTCAAACATATGGGATCCCAGTTCGAACAAGAAGGAGGGATCTGTGTTGAAGAGTTTGAGATATGAGACGTGTTGAAGAACCAGTCTTCATCGCCTGGGACCCAAATCAAAATAAACGTACTGCAGCCGCGACATCCCCTTCAAACTCCTGTGTTGCATACGCCCTTGACGTTGGCGGGAATGGGATGAGTATTCTTCAGATTATTTCTTGGGAGGAGCATAGCTGAGCGCGTCTGGTTGGAAGTATTGATGATAGTACTAGTACTTGTACTTGTACTCATCAGGCAGGAGGGGAAGGGGGGTAACGTTTGAAGATATCATAATATTCCATTTGATAGACTATAGAGATAATTTTCGATTCAAATTCGAACACTATACCGTCTTTATTAGCACCTGATATGTTAGCATTCAACAGCTGTTTATTCAGCTACCTAAAAAGGAAAAATCACCATCCCACCATCTTCCTCAGCAACGCACAAGTACCAGCCAGGCCAACGCCCCATTCCATCCACTCGAACTTTCCCAACCTTCCCCCCTGTCCACCGCGCTTCAGCACCTAAATTGCCGCTTCCACAGAGACCAGGACATACTAAACTATCCCATGCTATCATCTGAAAGGCAAACCAAGGTAAATTGAGGTGATGTACATACACACCGCCTCACCCTCTCCCCTCACACCACTCCTCTCTTCTCCTCTCCTCTCCTCAAGCATACTTAGCAAGCTATATCTACCATCTCCGACCCGACGGGCACAAGCGTAGCAAGTATCCTGGCTGTACGTATGCAATCTGCTTAGGTATTTGTATGACACGCGCTTAGATGTGATAAAAGGAGAAAGTTCACCCACTCTCGTTGGCCTAGAGGAAGAAAGTCAGACCACCCCAGTCACCACCGTCCCCATCCTTGCACCCCCACACAGCAAGTCTAACTCCGCGCACACAGCCACCCAGAACAGTATACCCGCTCCCCCGAGACAAAGCTAGACTGCTCTGGTCGGCCATATGCTTGTAGTCTGTACACAGCAAGCTTGACTGCATCAGAAAAGATTTGTATACTTGTACATTTAATCCTGAGAGACTAGACACGTTTAGACTATCCTAGACTATGCAATGCAACGCAATGCAAAGCAGGGACAAGGCTGGGCTACGTATGTACGCCACTCACTCCTCTCCTATCCACATGCACGGCATTCAATATCTACTATGCCCGACCCTTGGCCAACCCGCAGCTCAACGAGTAACTCATCAACCATGCACCACAAACCCGCACGACGTACCTTCTCCTCTCCACTCCATCTCCCTTCCAGGCCACTATCTACCACTTGCCACCTACCAAACCCACTCTCCAACCCTAAACATACCCTCCCTCGTCCCAAAGACCCTCAGCCTGTTCCCAAACTCGTTCCAAAACTCGTCGTCGAATCCAGGAATCATCTCCATAGGCTGTCGTTGCTTTTGCTCAATTGGCACCCAGCCCGTCGTATCCTGAGCCGGCACTTCATCTTCCCAGGATGTAGCTGCCGCCGTCGAAGCCTCTGCTTCGTCCCACATGATGGCCTCTGGGGTAGACTTTTCGTCTAGGGAAGAGGTGGAGTCGGCGTCGGCTTCGGCGGCGAGTTGTAGGGCGGCGAGTTCGTCGAACATGTTTTTGGATTGGAAGCGTGGGCCTTGGGGCTTCTTGCCTTTGGAGGACTTTTTGTTCTTGTTCTTGGTCTTGTGCTTTGGGACTTTCTGAAGCTGGGTTAGTTCTACTCGGCGGGGGTCTTCCAGTGGTGGGAGAGGGACAGGTCCTGATATTTTCTCCGGTACATTGCGGTTGAGGTCGTTAGAGTCTCGTACTCCTGATCTTGCAAGTCCGTTGCTGTGTCCGTTGGAGGCTGGAATCGATTGGATTGGCTTGTCAGGTGTGTGCGCTTCGCTCAATTTCGCAGCTAGACGGAGCATGATCGTAGCTGTAAGAAGACTATCGTAGCCTGCTTCGTGGAAAGACTCGGTGTTATTGTATTTAGAGTGGTCGATATGAGTAACGATCGTTGGCAATGGTTGCTGGCTCAATCCTTCAGCTATCTCCTGGAGCGTAGGAGAAGCATTCAGATCTCCTTCATCATGCGTAGCTAGATACTTTGTATCAATAATCCTAGGGAACATTTCGTGGATAGCATCCTGAAAACCCTGGAGAGTATCTGGAAGCTGGCCCACGAATGTACGGTACAGATACACGATATCCGTGAACATGTTGTGTCCAACCAGCACAGGCTTCTTATCTCTGAGCCGTCCTACTGCTCGTTCATAGCGTCGCTTGATGTCTTCGGTGGCCATGTCTGGCAGACCACTACTAGTGGCAGCAAACAGAGGGTGCGCATGATCGAAGTCACTACCCTGGACCAGTGCTTCAAAGACCCATCGGAAGCCAGTTTGTCGAATGATCTGCTCCTTGACGCGTTTGAGAATCCTCCGCTTGTTGTCTTCTTCTCTGCCGGAGTCGAAGTGGATGATGCGTATACAGTCCGTCCGGCTCATGGTGACCAGCTTAGGGAATTCTGCGCGTACAAGCTGGTGTACCAGTCGCTTTTCGAAACGTGATATGACTTGAATGGACGGTTCCTCTTCGAGACCAGTATGCGTTGTGATGTCTAGTGATGACTTCAAAGTCGTCTCCCAAGCAGCGATGGCGTCTCGAACACGACGGACGAAATCGAGAGAGTCAACATCTTCGGGCCTGAGCTGCAAGTCGTCGACATTGTTCTTCTTGTTCACTCTATCCACGGCCAACTGCTTTGCCAATTCTGCTTCTTCTCGGGACAAGTACTGCACACCAGTTGCGAACGGCGCACCCAGGTTGAATCCATTGTTGAGTAGAAAGGTGCAGGCTCCACTCTGAAAGCTGATCTCCCTTTCGAAATCAAGACGCTCATCTAGAAGAGGGCTGATATTGATGTTGTAAGGCCGTAAGACGTACTTGTTGGCGATGTAGTCGAACCTGGCGCATGTGATGCCTACTTGAAGAATTTGGTAACGGTCCGCACCTTCCTTGGTCTCGGCATAGCGTTCCTCAAGGGTACAGCGTCCAGGGCGACGAGCTGACTTGTTTGGGAGGCGTGAAGGGATGCCCGAAAACTCGAGATCAAATGACACGAAGTCAGCCTCGGATATGTCGATGAAGAGGCCGAGCAGGTGATAGGGAAATGATGCAGCGTCGACTTCCATTTCGGGTAGTAGTGGCCGTTGGTTAGGGCCGAGGGAAATTTGCGAGCTTCTCCACGCGTCGCCGGCGATGGCAGTCAGAATATACTGAGGGCAGGTTAATGTGTATAGCGTTAAGTGAGGTGGTGGGGGTGTGAGATAGAAACAGTTTTGTTGGCTGGAGGAGGTGAGTAAGTAGGTAAGTGAGCAAGTGTCTGGAGTGTTAGCATCATGATCAAGCCGCGGCGAGCAGTCTAGCGAACAATGTTTGGGAAATCAAACGGTCTCAGTCTCGCAGCTTTACTCAAGACACATGCAGGCAGACATGGGGTGCAGCGTCTCAATATGGGTGCATCAGGTACGCGAGGTCGAGCGTGTTGTCGGTTGAGGCTGACATGCCAAGGCTGTGACATGAGCGCGCAGCCGAGGTCCCCAAATGTTGACCAGGGAGGAGGAATGCCGTCAAGTGCACGACTCCCTCCGTCTCCCCACGACTGCCGTAGTCTGAGGCTGTAGCTGCTTCGTGACAATTGCCACCTCCCTGCAGCACATGATGGCGGGCCCCTACGAGGACTCCAACGGGTCGCGCTACCTGGCCTCGTCGCTCTCGTCGCTCTCCGCGTCACGCCAGCAGTCGTCGCAGATCGCCAAAGCCTACCGCCAGGCTGCCCAGCTCTTCCTCACGCGACGACTGCCCGAGGCCCTCTCGACGATTGAGCCCATCATCACCCCGCCCCAGCACGACGAGGCCAATGGTTACAACGGCGACCTCCCCGGCTATGCTCCCGTGGCGGCCGCGTCGCGGGGGACCCGGGTCAAGGTCTGGAGCTTCTATCTGACCTTCCTCAATGCCGTTGTGGAATTGGGCGCCGAGGAGGGCAAGCATGCCTTTGGAAGCACGAGATGGAAGCAGCTCGTGTCAAAGTGCCGCGATGGCAGTGTTTGGGACGACGTGGTCCGTGACGGATACGCCGGGGTTGAGGCTGATGTCGATGCGGACGTCGTCGTCAACTTGTAAGAATAAATAACTGACTAGATGGAAGAAGGCTGCTAATCTACCCAGGTCGACGCTCCTCCTCACTCATTCGCCGTCGCAGAGGCTCAACCAGCAGAAGCTCGAGACATATCTCTCCGCAACCGCCAACCCAACCTTTGACATTTCCTCGCACATGTCCTCGCCCTCGTACCTGCAGCGACGACCCAGCCAGCGTTCTCAGCACAATGGCACCGACACGCCGCGTGACCTCAACACGCGCATCAAGCTTCTGGAATTGTACACCCTCCACGTCTTGCCAAGGAACGAGGAATGGGACTATGCGCGCGAGTTCATCGGCATGTCGGAAGTACTGGATGACGAGCGCAAGGAGGCGTTCCTGCTGGCTTTGCATTCCCTCAAGGAAGAAAAAGAAGATGCCGAGGCCAGGGAGGAGAAGCTGCGCGAGCAACAACGAGAGCAAATGGAGGAACGTCGCAAAGAGACGGAAGCCCGCCGCCTGGAACAATCCCGTGCCGAGGACGAGAGACGAAAGCGCGAAGAGGAGAATAGGAGGCAGCCGAGGGGCTCGGATGAACGTTTACGGAAACCTCAACCTCAACCACCTTCTCAGCCTTCTCGAACCTCTCGCCAGCCTACCAAGAAACCCAACGTCCCGCCTCCGGGTTTCTACCATCGTGCCTCGTCCATGTTTGCCTCGGTTCAAGCCATGATATCGAACACTGCGCACCAGATGACGGCGAATCCAATGGCCTTCTTCCGCACCTTGATGTTCCTCCTAGCCTTTGCCTTGGCATTTGGTAGAAGGGATCTGCGTGAACGTATCTTGCGTATTATACGTAATGCGTGGCAAAAAGTGCGTCGAACTGTCGGCATGGGTGTAAAGGTTTCTTATATTTAGTGTGATGTTGTCTGACATTACGATGCCGCGTTATTCTTCTCGAGTAGTATAATTTGTAACAAATGTCGACACGGTATTAATAATGAAGTCAATTATGTGGTAGTCTATCATGTCAATGCCTGTATGAGATCTCAGTGCTGAACGTCTAGAATTTGAAGACTTCATCCCAATTCGGAACATGGCGGATTCTGATCGGCTACGCGCTCTTCGACTACCAACATACCCAAGTACGCAACTACACCTGCACCATTCCCATACAGCCTTTCCCACCCAGAACTGCTCTCTCCACGCACGTCTTGACATCATGCTCGTACGTAGACTACCTAGCTAAACCCACACAAACAAAGTGGAGCACAACTAAGTATCTAGCCTCGGCCCATCCACCACATTCGCTCTTCATCCCGCTCCCATCCAAGACCACATCACATGCTTAGGACCTGCCAATCTCTTCCCAAAACTAAACCCCTGACCGAAAATTATGGTTTTCACCCTGCCCTAGGGTTTACTGGAAATATTACCTGGAAAGAAAGGAAAGAGAACGAGAAAGAGCAAGGAAAAAGCACAAGGCGACAGAAAATGAACCGCACTGAAATGTCACAACAACATGGCAAAAGGCCAGCTCGACCCACATCGCCTCTGCGCACGGTATATCTAACGGTGTACAACACGGTGTTTGCTGCGCTCTGGGCGACTCTGTTTGTGTACACTGTTCTGAACGTGCGGCATGGGAAGAGAGAAGTGTTTCGCGCGACAGAGCCGTGGGCTAGGTGGCTGCAGACATTGTCACTGATTGAGGTTGCGCATGCGGGTTTTCGTATGTACCTGCCTACACTCCCATTGTCTATCTATCTAAACTCTTTGCCTCTACCTCTCCCATTTTCTCGCTCACCCCTAACTTCCCCACAGGCATAATCCCCTCCCCCCTCTCCACCACCGCCCTACAAGTCCTCACCCGAGTGATCCAAGTCTGGATGGTATGGTACTGCTTCCCTTTGTCCACGAGCTCGTCGGCCGCGTATCCCGCGCTGGTGCTTGCGTGGAGCGCGGCGGACGCGGTGCGGTTTGTGTATTTGGCGGCGAATCTGCATGGGCGGGCTGCGCCGGCGTTGGGCTGGGTGAGGTGAGTTGATTTGTTTCTTTTTGGGGATGGTTGCAATGGCTCTGGTGGTGGTGGTGCTGCTTCACAAGGTGGAGGTGGAGCTGGATGTAGGTTGGGTATTTGTGTAGGAGATACGGGGAGAGGGGTCCAACTGCAAGGCAAGTTAATAAAACTGACGATACCTACTCCTGACAGATACACACAATTCTACGTCCTGTATCCCATCGGCATTAGCGCGGAATGGTGGTTACTGTATCTCGCTATCGAGCCTGCTGGAAAGATCAGCTGGGCGATTCCACCCGTGTTTTATTTCTGTCTCGCGCTTTATATTCCTGGTAAGTTTCTTTCCTCGTAGTGGGTGTTTTATGTGGGGTGGGGAGCTGATGGAGATAGGTGCGTACACAATGTATACGTATATGATTAGGCAGAGGAGGAAGACGCTTGGAAAGAGGAGGACGGCCTGAGCGTTGGAGAAGGAGGGGAGTTTACTTGCCATTCACGACAGGTTGGCGAGAGGAATAGACTTGCATGATGATGGAACACGGTAGTGCACCGTGCTGGATATGGGGAAAGATCAAGATGGCAAAGTTACTTCGGAAGATATCTGGGTATGTATTCATCCATTTTCTACTACCTCTCTGCGATGTACAATCAATCTTTATTGCGGTCTGGCATGCCCAAGGCCGACCGGAAGGTGTAGTACTTCTTCTCATCCGTCGCCTCATCTCCATCATCCTTCTTCATACGCCTCCAACACTTGCCAAAGTCAGGCAAAAGAAACAAAGCAACCTGTCCAGCAAAAACATAAACAGCAACCCAGTCCGTCTCAGACATAATCCTGTTCCGTCGAACCAAAAGCTCAATCCACACAATATACGGACACAAAACCAAAGCCATGAATGCTCCGCCAACCAAAATCGCCGGCCCCCTATGCCACCATTTAAACGCTTTCTTGTTCTTCTCGGGACTACGCAGCAAAGTGCGAACCGCCATAATGAAGCACAGCAGCGACAAGCCAAAAGCCTCAAGCGTATTCGAAATCTGCCACACCATAATAAACTTATGCCACCCCTGCGTCAACGTCCGCCACCCAAAGAAGAAGAACTGCCAGCTCCCATACCCCTCCTCCTGCCCCGTCTTCCAACTAATCCACGCCGTCGCGCAATTCAACCCCATGACGCCCATCGCCCCCAGCGCCAGCAACACCGCCATAACGCGATTCCCTGAGAAAATGCCCCCGAGGTACGCAAACGACAGCGTCGTGTTGGCGTGCACGACGACGAGCGCGAGCGAGTGCAGCTCGCGGTCCCGAACGGCTCGGAACCACACCACTTGCGTGTAGTAGTTGTAGGCCAGGAACCCGAGGTTGGAGATGCCGGTGTGGCCTATGCCGGCGACGGCTTGGGCGGGCGCCAGGATCGCGGAAATGTACATTATTGCGCGGTTTATGTTGCTGAAGCCTTGGACAACTTGGACGGCTGCCATGGTGGAGAGGGCACACCTGGCAAGTGGGTTGGTTGGGAGAGGGAATGCAGATGCAATGCGGTGAATATATATGGACTAGTTCAGACAGCGTACTTGACTTTTGTAAGAAAAGATACACGATTTCTGCAGACGAGCGGCGCGCAGCTGGAGGCCTGAAGAAAGAAAAGAAACCGCCCACGGCCACAGGCACATTTTTATTCTTGCTGGAGGCCGCTCAGCCTTGTCCTCCCTGTCCCTCCAATATTGGGGGCTGTAACCTCGAGCCCGCAGCCTCGCGCAACAGTGTCAAGCCATTTCATGCGATAGCGCCGCAGGAGGTCGCAAGAGGACAAGTCATGCCCAACAAGTATCTCAATGCGGACAACACCTCGCTAGGCAACTGCAGCCTGAGCCCCGATCGAGCCCTGATCGGGCGGACTGGAACTCCGTGGATACGAGAGGTGTGGGCGAAGGCGTGGGTGGTGTGGTTGAGGGAGGGGAGGGTAGCCGAGGGGGCTTGTGGCGCAGCAGGGCAGCATGACCGGTTTGAGGCGTTTGAGCTGGTTTCTTCGTCAGCGGCGAGAGCTGCGGTGATGTGCCTCGCCCGAGGCGCGGAGCTGCGGTTGGCGTTAAGGTTATATACAAGAGTGGTTTGTCTCCATGTTCTGGTTTTGGTTTTCCTTTATCATATTAAACAATCCACACAAATTTGGAACAGACAACACCACCACCACCACCACCACCAACCATCTAAACAGCCACACACAACCTCCCCAATGTCCCACCCTCAATCCCAATCCCCCATAACCCTCACCATCCCAGCCTCCCCAAGTCAAACCCACTATCTCGCACACAGCCCAACCCTCTCCACCCCACCCACCACCGAATCCTCCTGCCCCATCTGCTACGAGTCCTGGGCCGCCAGCACCGAAGGCATCATCCGGACGCACTGCGGCCACGCTTTCCACCGCGCCTGTCTGGCGGCGTGGTTCGGCAGCGAGAGCGTCCAGAGCGCGAATACATGTCCGAGTTGCCGCGCGGTGTGTTTTCCGGAGGCGAAGAGCGAGAAGGGGCGCGTGGTGGTGATTAGTGGGGAGAGGAGCCCGAATGCGGGGGATGTGTCGTTTTTGTATGGAAGGATGTTTGGATGAGTGAGGGTTTTTGATCTTGGCGATGATGATGGGTGCTATGGTACGTTATACTTCCCCATTCTAGATTTCAAGCGACTTGCACATTTTCTGCCCAAAAACACTTTCATTACTACGTTTATAAAACAAACTCAAAAACTAACACGCCTCGAAGAATCTCCCGCTGCACACTTGATCCTCACTCCATCACTTCCACCACCACCACCACCACCGGCCCCCAGGCTCTAGGACCCAGGGCCTTCTTTCCGCGCCTTCTTGCCGCGAGGGCCCTCGTGGCTCTCCTCGAGCCCCCGCTTCTTGCCAGCAGTCTGGTTCTCCCCCAGGGCCCTCGGCGCAGCCGGCGGTCCCATCTGCCCTGGCTGATGGCGCCAGGGTGCCTCGCGCTGCTGCCCCTGGGGCCGGTCGTCGGCGCCATGCAGGTAGAAGCAGCGGTACCCGTTCGGACAGGTGGCGCGGGCCCTGGCCTTCCCGCACACGACGCCCTGCAGCTCGTGGGAGTTGAGGCAAGACGCGCCGTAATTGCACCCACGGAGGGTGTTTACGTAGGTGCACGGTTTCCGTGCGAAGGGCTTTGAGCCCAGGGGCGGGGCGAGACGGAGGGTGCTGTTGGGAGCGTCTTGAGGCCTGTTGGGCCGTTGCTCGTCGCCTGTGAAGATGATGAGGGACAGGGGTTCTGAGGTGTGGGCTTCTGAGCTGAGGGACTCGTGGGCGTAGATGTCTTCCTCCATACCTGTGCTGCGCGCTGAGAAGGGAACGAGTTCCTTGCTGGGCGCGACGTTCCCAGGCGACTTTGGAGAGGGATCCGAGGTAGCAAAAGACGTGATAGTTTTCTTCTCCTTGAGCTTTGAATCCAGTTTCTCCTTTGGCATGATTTCCTTGGGCTCCTTGGGCATGGTAGCCTTGTCTGATTTTGTAAGCTTCGGTTTATCTTCCACGTTGGCGTTGGTGTTAACGGTGTCAACGACCTCAAGGGACAGCTTGATCTTGAGGTCTTTGACGGAAATATACGCGACAATGGTGTCGTTGACATCGTGGAGGACGGGGCCAGTACCGATATGCTTGACTTGCGCCATAACTGCTGAGAGCAGGTCCTTGCTATCTTGCTCCGACGTCTCTGGCGTCTTTTTCTCGGGATCCTTTGGTTGTGGTGCTTTTTGCTCTGGTCCATGGCTCTCCTCGTTGTCGACACCCTGCTCTTTATCTGCAACTCCATTGGAGCTGGCCGCACCTTGACCTTGTGCGGTGTGTTTTCCTCTCTGAAACTTGAAATCTATCACTTTATTAGTCCTCCCTAATGTCTTCACTGCTCGTGCGGATCGCACGCATACCATCGCTGAGATCATAGATCTGGATCTTGTGTCCTTCAACCCAGACATCCCCATCCTGCTCATTGACTTTGGCTTCGCTCTCGACGATAGGAGGGTCGCTGTTCAGAACTGGTTGAATCGAAGGCTCGTTGCGAGGCTCTTCAGGCGTCGGCGTCGCCTGACGAGCAGACTTGCCACGTCGCTGTGGCTGGCCAGCGTGACGTTGGCGAGTTCGTTTGGCCATTGTGTCGAGCAGTTGGGTGTAGTGGATCAAAGTTGTGTGTTTTTAGAAGTGTGGTTTGCGAATGCGGAAAAGAGCTTGTGGAGCAGTTCGGCGAATGAGCGCAAGCAGTGGAGTTTGCGAGTGAGAAAGAGATTGGAGAGAAGTAAGAGTCTAAAGGCGTGTCATTTAGGCAGGCAAAAAGCTTTGCGCGGTACGCTAGTGGAAGTGAAGGTGAGGTGAACAACTGCAGTGGACCGTGCGGTGAAAGTGCGTTTGCTGCGAACTTTCTTTGTGAAAGTTCAAGACACAATGGGACAATGAGAACAAAGGGTCTTGCAATTTCCGTGTCTCATCAAAGAAGACCAGTATTATGAGACATTCGACGTGAAAGAGACTGTGATGGCTGTAATTAAGAAATGGAAAGTGACAATAAGGCGGTCGTGGGATCTCGAAATGTGAGAATATGAACAATTGTAAACGGACTAGGCAGACGATCGCTGGCTTGAAATAGTGAACCATCATTTATGAGACTGGTTATGAAACAACATACCTAAGGTCTCTCACTGCGAGCCGAGAGATATACGGTAACGCGACACTTTGGCACACAAGATCAAATAATCTATCCTTCCGAAAAACTTCACATTTGGGCCTCTATAGTAAGACTCTCCGGCATTCTGAGCATCCATAAACACCTATCGCATGTAACCGAATTCATCACATATTGGGTTTTGTTGATATTTTTGTTGGTACCGTTTGTTGCTTGGCTCACTTCTTACTCTTGCTTTCACTGTTTGGAATTACAAGTGGGATTAGTGGGCACAGAGTTTAATCAGAAAGTAGAAATAAGTAAGGCAAATCTGTAAGGAACAGTTATACCTTCGATTTTATAATTGAAAAACACTATGCTTTTGCATTCTTTTATGCCTGGCCGAAAAGGTGCCTTGCCTCGTCAGTGAAGTAAACAGTGGCTGCGCTTGGGACCTCGGTGTATACGTTCCATCCTCCGAGGACATCTACTGCTAATAAAAGGATAAAAGCATTAAGAGTCTTTTACTACAGTCGTTTGCCACCTAATCTTACCATTTAGGGAGAGGAAGGTACAGACTGTATTGTCGATTACGTGAAATGTCCGTGCTCCACTCCTGCTATTAGAGGCTGTTAGACAGCATTCTATTACACGACTTGAACGGGCGCAGCGTGGATGCCCTACAGCAAAGTCAGTTGCATTTTTGCACATTCTCTGCTTCACTTGCTTGTAGCAATTCGTCCCATGTTGTTTCTTGAGACTGGAACGAATGGGATGCATTAAGGTCTGGTCATTCAAGTTGATATTTTCTTCAACGTTCTTTGCGTAGGATACTTGCCTAGCCTGATGACTTTGTCGGCGTCCATCGCATTGCAATGATTCCCTTAGTGAACACTTCCCTCTAATTTAGTCAGCTCAGACTCCCGACCCACAAAGTTACTATTCCGGGCAAACGGAATAACGGCCGGCCCGGCCTACTGCCTGGCTCTATCTCTATTTGGAGTCTTTGCAGCGCATTTTCTTTTCCCTCGCCATATGAGGAAACTAGACACATTAAGGGTTCCAAGGAGGCAATATACGATGTCTTCTTCTTCAGTCGTTCGCAGTTGATAGCCCATTCCATTCGCTCAGGTCTACAGTGATGGAGTCTGCGACGATGGTAGCTGCGGTCGCAGCGCTTTCTTGGTGTCAGCCTGGCGGCCTTCAGCCTGCAGCGTGCAGCGTGCAGCCTGACAACCCCGAGCAGTCACTCACGAGGTCCACGGCTGGGCCAAGCACATGCATGCGCCTCATCGTCAGCCTGCTCGCCCTGCCGTATCTCCCTGGATTCGCAGCGTATCCAATAGACTGTGACCACATAGCTACACCGTTGGCTTTGGGACGTACTCGCTTATTTCCTCAGCTGCTGCCTAAACAGTAAGGCCTAAATACATGGTCACTGTCGCATAAGAGTAGCACACGTCCCGGATCCTTTTTTGTCTATTTAATGTCGCAGTTAAACCGCGCTGGAGATACAAAGACCCAACTAATCAGCCGAAACACAAGAAGTTACAAAATGCTCTGCGAAATCTGCTCTAATATTCACTTTAAGCCTCTTGAGAACTGCGGTTTACCCAGCGAGGCGGTTGAAGAGCACAGGCACAGACATAAGTCTAGTTCTTTATTCTACTTCCACCACGAGGACGAAAATGCTTTAGAAGCCTCGTCAAAAGGTGGTTGCAAATTGTGTATCATGCTTTGGCACGTGGTCTCTAACCCCGGCCTCAATCGTAGGCTCTTTGGACGCTCAGTTTCATTACGCAATCGGGTGTTCCTTTTTATAGACGAGTACCCTGAAAGAGTGGAGAACGAACGTTCATATGTTAATATTGACGTCGAGTGTGACGATTTGAGGACTGAAGGTCGCTTGGGTTTAATGCCTCCAGGTAAATAAGCCGCGTGTAGCTCTATTTCACCATGCTAATAAAACAAGTCAACAAAGACAAATGGAGGGGCCTTGATCCGAAATTTCCAATTATCTTCGACGATGACATGGCGCCGACAGCATCCTCGGACAGCGATATGACAACCATGTCCCCCTCAAACATTGCCTTGGCTAGGATCTGGCTTGAAAATTGTAAGGAATGTCATCACCCTTGTATTGAGGGGGATATCAGCACCTCTGTAGCATTTCCACGAAGAGTAATTGACTTAACCAACCTGGAGTCACCTCAGTTGATAGACTATAATGGTCTCGTTGGCCACTATGTCGCACTCAGCTACAAGTGGGGCAGCGATCGGACATGTATCACGAAGGCGGAAAACATCAAAGAACGGATGATGAAACCTTTGCTATTAGGGGATCTACCAAAGACTTTCCAGGATGCAATTACGATGACCCATCACCTAGGATACCAGTATCTATGGATCGATGCTTTGTGCATCATCCAAGATTCGGAAACAGATTCAGATCTGGAGATAAAGTCAATGGACATAGTGTACCGAAACGCTGTGTTGACTATTTTTTCTGCCGGAGCCTCCGATGGAGGCCGTGGCCTTTCTAGCACACGGAATCCTCTGAAGACCAAGCCCTGCCAGGTCCCTGTCAAATTTACAAAGGGCGAACTGACATTGGAGTTGACAACTATTATCTCATTCTACACGCCTCGTTACTCATATTCTCGGGATTTCGCCCCCGCAGGACCTTACCCTTTGTATGACCGAGGTTGGGTTCTCCAAGAGCAGCTCATGTCCCGACGCTGCCTGATCTTTGGGAGTCGATTCATATCTTGGGAGTGCTTATGCACTCGCTCCTCTGAGAAATGGCCAACCATCACCCCTAAGAGAGATAAATTGATCGTGGACGTTTGGCGTTCCACCTTGGACACCTTTCCCGAAATGCGAAAAAGATTAGCCCATTGGCACGACGGCTCCCTAGATACGTTCAACAAGTGGTACGAACTAATGGAAAACTACTCGAGACGCGATTTGTCGCGTCCAGAAGATGTTTTACGAGCGTTAGAAGGCCTCTCAAATGCTTTAGTCAAGCTCTATAAGTTTACTTACGCCTTTGGCCTCTGGATAGAAGACCTACCTCCTGGCCTAGGGTGGTTCGTACGGAAGTCTCGAAGTAACCGGGAAGAGCCGGTAGTAAGGACGGAAAGGATTGGCAAAGCAGCTACCATTCCTAGTTGGTCTTGGGCATCCTGTTGGGGCCATGAGATTGAGTTCAGGTCCCCCAAAAACTCTCGGTATCAAAGGTACTTTGAGTTTGTGGGGATAGACGCCGACTGCGACGGAGCATCGAATAGCTCTACGTCAAGGAGCATGCTACTTGTAAACGGACATATCAAACCTGCTCGAGTACGACCACAGCCTAGTTGGACTGAAGAGGATTTGACAAGTCTATCTCGCAAAGCTGGTTTGTATGACAAGCCTTTGGAAAGCCCTCTCTGGGTTGGCTCGGTCCATGATATCGTAACTGAGGAGGTGGTGGGTAGGATTGCGTACGATCAAGATCCGGAGATACTCAAGTTTTCGGAAATCAAGTGCCTTTTGTGCTCGACGGGAACATGGCATGATGACGTTTTCTTCACTGCTCTCGCTTTAATTCCTACTTCAAGATCGGACACAAAGTATCAGCGTATTGGTCTTATTTTCTTGGACTGCCCAACTTGGTTTGATGTTAAGGACTCAGCCCACAGGCCGGAGTCGTACAACTATACCATTCCCGCGGACTATGTGGTCACCTTTCCAAAAGATAAAATCTACCTGGTATAGATTTCAGGGAAAGAAAGCCGTAACAATGACAACTCTTCCTACGAGAATTCTAAGCTAGGTGTTGAGGTCCGACCAGCGCAAAGGATCAATTAGAATCTGGCGTTGGTGATGGTGAGCGAACTGAAGCATTTGCTCCATTTTTTGCTGCTCAGGACGGCCATGGGTGGGCACAACATCATATCCCGTCGAAAACTTTCCAAGTGCAGCTGATTGTCTTTCCAAATAGGGATCAAAAAGAGGGCAAGGATGATAGCCAAAGCAAAGGAGACAAGCGTCTCCGAAAACGCTCGATCGGTGCCAATACTTTCATGGGGATCAATGCAATATTGGAGGTGGTTCTTCCCAGGAACAATTGCTTCAGACGGCGGAGTATAGAAGCATCTCCTAGAACGTCAATGGAAGCCTCGAAAGTTCTTCCATTCCTGGTTGCATAGGTCAGGCTCAGTCGGCCAAGAACATACATTTCCAAGGCGCCCGGCGCGCATTCGCAGGCTAGCATGGTGTGTGCGGTTGTCGATGCAATGTGTATAAGAGTGCGTTTGTTCAAACGACGTCAAATACGGCCAAGATGTTCCGCCCTAAGCTCACACGGAGAAACCTCCGGAAAATCTACTGGCATCGCTAGATTGTGCTTAGATGTTGTGAGCATACTATATCTATTCAAAGCCTTCCCTGGGCCTGTCCAAGCGGCTAGAAGCTTGTCTAAGAACAATCTATCTACGCTTCACGACTTTACATATATTTGACAGAACTGGATTTCATTCTTACCAAGTGTACATTCAGAACAAAAGCCTTCGCTCGCCTCGTAGTGACCGCCAGTGGTTGGTCGCCTTTAGTACTTCTGGACAGCCGTACAGTAATGTTCCCCACCGTTTGAAGAAACTATCACTAAACTCCCACCCGGCGATATCCCAGGGCTCACCCCAAATAACCAGGTTGGAAGTTGACTCAGCCGTCAAGTTTACCAGATCGCAAACCAGGGCATCACAAAGCTGGTCTTCGTTAAGCTGTCCGGTTTGAATGCCCCACAGTATGTTGTCTCGCATTCTTGGGATTGGAAACAAATCAAGCCACGAGTGATGGGTGACAGTTCTTTGCAGGGTCGTGGGACTGAGGCATGGGGGCAGGGCCAAAGCCGATTGGGGCCCATAAACAATGAATTTCGAGTCGAAATCGTCTGTCTCCAGGAATTCGAACGGTATCTGCAGAATCAAAGCATTGCGCATTAGTGCATCAAGCGCGTTGAGGCGGGTAAGTGTTGGCAGATCGGCAAGGTGTGGCAGTCGAGACACCCAGTTCTCGAAAACTCTTCTCAGGAAAGCAAGAATCTTCTCGCGGGTTTCCGGACAGGGCTTTCGTTCAACAAGCATTGCCAATGCAAGGTTCACAGCAATGGCGTTCGACGACGCTGTCCGTTTTGAAGCTTGGGCTAGATTGGGATGATCGAAACCAGCCAATATGGAACGTTGTGGATCGAAGCTCGTCTTGATCACAGCCATACGCTCTTGGTGCTTCTTTTTACCTGCAGCAATTCAGTTCACGTTGCTCGCAGCCTCTGGTAGTGCATACGGCGTGCTCGTTGAGCAATCCGGCTCTGAAGCCTCCTTCTGTCCGCGGCATCAGTGACGTCCGTCCAATCGTCCGACGCGTGCCATACTCCGGAGGTATTTGTGATATCCATTGCGCGATTGTGTGGAAGTCGTGAAAGCTCAGGGATGTTGCTACAAAGGCAACCCTTTGCTATTAACTGCTTTCGAACTGGTGCTGACACCCCTGTCTTGCTAGTGCACCACTAACCAAGAATGTATTCACATCATGGTCGTAGTCTGCAATCGCCGCTTGGAGCCACAGGCTAGCCGCAGCGTATCGACTACGGAATCAGTCTATGTAGCACAGCTTTTCGTCCGAAAGTTTGAACAAGAAGTTTTTCTCCACCAGAGCACCTATATAAGAACTGGCTCTGCGGACCAGCCGAATCACCCCTAGAACTCAGTTACTACTTCAGATACCTTTCTAGCATTATTTTCAAATCCAAGTTGCTCCTCTATCCCAAGAAATATTCTATTTTAACAGTATGCCGTGCGCTAAATTCGACCCAAACATCGACATCCCCGACCTCAGCGGGCAAGTCATTATAGTTACTGGAGGCAATGTTGGCTTAGGTCTTGAGACAATCCGCCAGCTAGCTAAGCATAACCCAACTCGCATCTACCTCGCAGCACGTTCCCAAGAGAAAGCTCAAGCCGCTATCGAGGAACTTCAAAAGGAAGCAAGCACGGAACTACCCATCGTCTTCCTCCATCTCGACCTGTCATCGTTCGCAAGCATCAAATCCGCCGCTGCAACAATCAACCGTGAAGAATCCCGCCTAGACCTCCTGATCAACAACGCCGGCATCATGATGACCCAAGAAGCCCTCACCGCGGACGGCTACGAGATCCAATTTGGGACCAACGTCATGGGTCCGGCACTATTCACGCTCCTCCTCCTCCCACTACTGCGCCGCACCTCAATTCAACACCCACAGGCACGCGTCGTGAACCTGGCATCGGCCTCTGAAGCACGCGCGCCGGCCGACATCTACAACTTCATCGCACTGAAGACCACAATGTCCGATAAGCACACAACGGTGAGATACACGACATCCAAAATCGCAGATATCCACTTCACATCCGCCGTTGCACGTCGCATCTCAGACGTGCGGTTTGTGAGTGTGCATCCTGGTATGGTGGCGACGAATTTGCACCTCGCCGCAGACGGGATTTTTTTGAAAGCCTTTCTAAATGTAGCGGGTATTCTTGCAACACCTGTTGCCAAGGGCGCGCACTCGCAGCTCTGGGCTGCGGTTAGCCCTGATGCAAAGCATGGGGGTTACTATGGGCCTGTTGGTGTGCCAGCGGGGACTAAGGCTGCACTGAGTGTGGAGAAGAGTGAGGAGTTGTGGAGTTGGATGAGAGAGGAGTTGAGAGCGCATGTTGATATGCCTGTTGAGCTGCTTTCATAAGTACTCAGGAGATACTTACACGAACTTGGCTCTCTGGATGTGTTTGCGTATAACAGCGGACGATAATCTTCATGTAAAGAGGGCGAAACTCCGTACATTGATAAAGAATGCTTAAGAATACAACTATATTACAGCAACCAGCAACTATTAACAAAGCATACGTCGAAATATACATGACCAAGGTGCAAATACCCTCTCTAAATTTGCGGCACGACGGAACTTACGTGACGAAGGGTTGGGCAATAAATGTCTCGGTCGCAGTGTGAGACTTTACTCTTCAATCTTCTCAACTACACACGCCGTCCCGTACGCGCACACTTGCGCAAAGCTCATCAACTCGCTAGTATCAAATCTCAAAGCAATGATAGCATTGCCATTGCGCGTCATGCACTCCCCAAGCATCCTCTCCACAGCCTGATCTCGCGATGTATACAGTAATTTTGTGAACGCCTTTAACCTAGCATGTCAGTTTCCACTCTCCCGCTATCTGACTACTTGAAACGGCCATGTAGTGCGTACCTTGAGTTCACCACCGCCGATAGCCTTCAGCGCACTCCAGGTCCCCGTTGCGATGTTTCGTGTGCGCACGGAGAGGCCGTAGACGGTGCCGAGGACTTTGACGACGCGGTAGCCCGGGATGTCGATCATGGTTGTGGTTATAACGCCGTGGGTGTCCGTGAAGCAGCGGAATTCGTCTTCGGGTTCAAAGCCGGAAGTGGCAGTGGGGGTTGGAGTTGCCATTGCGTGGGAGTATTCTCATAGATCTGATGGAATAGAAACGATGAAAGACTTCAAGAATGACGCGGCGGGAATAGACTTAGTGTAAGTTGGATTCTGAGTAACTGAACTTGGGCGAAGATTGTAGAATATATATATTAGAAAGGAAAACTTGTGAGACTTGAACATACTCTACATACTCAAACTTTTGTTCACACCGGTCTCCTCGTAAGGGATAGTTACGTCCTCCAAAACGAGCGAGGTTGAAAAGAGAGGCATTTCCCCCTTTCGTGTCAGCCTCGCTGGGCTGTCACGCACCCAAGGAAATAGCAATCGAGCCGGGAATAAATAATACCTCAACCACTAAACGATTGCATTGTCATGATTTGGCCAATCCTCCGCGTTCGAGAAAAGAGCGAGGTGGGGGCTGTGTCCGGATGATGTCGGAAAACTACGAGGCTGTAGAATCGTCGCCATGACGAGCTCTCGTATCTCGCATTCCATCGAACACAAACAACAGTGGCAATAATTATGAACACCTAGCACCTGAACCGAAGATATACTTGCTGTTCTTCATATATAGCTACACTCAGAAAATTTCGCGGTTATAACTGTAGCGATAAAGTCGAAGGAATGTCTGAGCGACTTTTGTTCCTCTTGAACGGATGATGTCACTGCAGAGCTAAAAAGAACTTCAGAACTATTCCCTGATCTTCAATTGCATAGATGAGGTAGAGTCAAATGCGTGGTTCCTCTTATTTTTGTGCCAAAAGTAAAACTCCTCAGTCTTCGACTCAGTCTAGAAAGGCTATGTGGGTCGAGCACAGAAAACCAAGAAAGAC
The DNA here is from genome assembly GCA_001644535.1 of Pyrenochaeta sp. DS3sAY3a. NCBI lineage: Eukaryota > Fungi > Ascomycota > Dothideomycetes > Pleosporales > Cucurbitariaceae > Pyrenochaeta > Pyrenochaeta sp. DS3sAY3a. The sequence goes on along the minus strand of KV441649.1, from coordinate 69,724 downwards.
ATGCGATACTCTGAACACCCAACAGTTATAGACATATGGGCAATCACTTCGAATACAACCTTCACCCCGTAAGCCGTAGAGATGAGCGGCTTCCGCCACCCCGAGTCTGGTAATTCACCCGCGCAAACCGGCGCCAAACGCTACACAGACTTGGTTGTGAGACATTGAAAATTCCAGCCGCATCATCATGGTGCACGAAATGTACTCTTAGCAACGAGCCAAAATCTTCGGATGCCTGGTATTCCGTCTCATACTATGCTTTGCTAACTAGACTCGTGGTTTCCATGCGGATTTCTGGACGCCCATATGGTGGCAAGGTACGGATGGGGTATGGTACTGTAGAACGGAGGAAGAGATCGAGATATCTTGTATTCCCAGGTGTAAGATCAGACTAAGCTGTGATCTCTATGGTGAGAGTTCGTTGAGAATGGCAGGTATATATTTGAGCACTGTTCGGCCCTCCTATGGGCATAATCAAGAAGCTTCATTCGATATTTCCTGTCAAGATGGGAGAATTCATCTACCTCACTTTGCTTGCTCTAGCTGCTGCTTTCAATGTGATCCAAGCACAATGTCCCAACGAACTGGGCTCCAGGCCATATAACTTCAACTACCGCACCATGTCCTCAAACACCAGTAAGTACCTATCGCCCACCTGAAATCCCACTTCCCCCGATAGCCACCAATACTCACAACTCCCAGCATGGTTCCTCGTCCCCGTCCCCAAGTCCGCCGTCCAACAAGCCATCCGCGAGCCCTTCTTCCTGCTCGCAGACCTCCTGCAGCCTACTCTCCTCACCCTCCCCGCCTGGCTCGACTTCCCCCCAAACACACACCCCGTCCTCGTCAACTCCGCCTTCTGCAACGACATACGACAGGAGAACTACAAGATCGACGGGCCCCTCCTCGCCGCAAACAACATGGTGCCCTTCGTCGGCATAAACGGGCGATCTACACCGCTGACCGTTCCCCTAGCCACTCACATCGCAGGCGTGAACTCGAATTTCGTTGCCGGCGGGATCCCCGCGCTCGTGGCCACGCTCTTCGGTATCAACACGCGCGTGGGTGCGTTTCTGCCAAATAATGCTGCGTACCGTGCCGTGGGCGATGGGACGTACAGTGTCAACACGAAGAAGGTCGTCTTGCCGAATCCGATTACCGGGCCCGGGATATACCACGAGGCGACGGACTTCCGGTTCAGCAGTGTGGCGCCGGGCAAGTATTCGCTGGAGCAGTGGAAGAGCATGATTAACCTGCCGTATGTGCTGAATAGCGTGTTGTTCGGAAAGTGTCAACGGAACACGTACTTCTTCAATGACAGCGCGGCGGATGTGGAATTTCGGGCTGGAAGCGTCGATTTGGGACCTGCGGCGAGTTTCAATACTTGGACGGGTGTGTTGGTGGGTAGTTATGGAGGGGTTCAGCCGGTGCAGGGTATTTCGGCTTGTGCTCAGCTTGTTGGGTTTGATAGGTTGGTTGCTCAGGGCGAGGATTGTGAGGTTGCGGCTGGGAAGGTGGAGAACTGAGTGCTGTGGGGAGGAATCTTGCCGGAAACGGGTTGAGCATGGGCATGGGTTCAATGAAGGTTTTGATTGTATGACGCTTGCATTGGTAGGAAAGTTTAGTCTAAATGTTTTGATCATAATCAGTAGTCTTACTTGATTTCATCTCGTTCTTGACGGTCGTAGTCGTTGCTTTCTTCTCAAGTCCAAACTTGTGCACTCCTACCATAGTAAGATTGGCTTAATCGTTGACCCACTATGCATATCTGCCAACGCTTTCTCAAAATCGTCGACCTGGTATGTATTAGCCCTAGTGCATCTTAACCTTGACATGAAATTAACTTACAGGATATGTCTTATTCAGCTTCTCGATTGGACTACCGAGCAAAACATTAGCGGAGTGACCACAAAGCGTCCATACTCGAGACTTACAATTTCCCTTGACGATACCACTCAATCATTTGCGGTACAAACTACGCAGATCAGTTTCACTGTTTCCCCCAAAGTAGACTAGAATCTCACTTTGGCTGGTTTCGCGTTGCCTTCGATACATCCACGGATCGCGGTTCCGAACTAATAACCGTTAGAAAAATGGTGATTGATCCTCGATTTGAAAGACTCACATTAAGCATTGGTTCTAGATCAAGATCCAACTTCTTACCCATTACAATGCCAATCAAAATCACCTGCCCCTTTGGATGCAGAGTGCGTACGCCGGCATCAATAATAGGAACAACGCCAGTCGTATCGAACGTGGCGTTTGTGCCCCGTGGCACGATTTCTCGGATGGCAGCCGACAGATCGGTAGTCAAAGAAGGGAGATTCGTCGTGTCGATGACATGCGTGGCACCAACTTCTCTCGCCAGATCGAGACGAGACTTGACTCTGTCTACTGCAATGATTGTCTTTGCGCCTCGAACTTTCGCAGCCTTGAAATTCTGTCAGTCAAGTACAAAAGTGCGAGATGTGAACTCAACATACCATGATCGCAGCCATGCCCACGCCACCAAGCCCGAATATCTACACATTTCGTCAGCACTCCGCATTCATTCCGGACCTTCTCGGGGCGCACTTACACAAACGTCGTCTCCACCTTTAACATCCGCCAACTCCGTCACCGCCGCAGCCCCAGTCTGGTACCCACACCCCATGGGCGCAAACACCTTCAGCTCTTCCTCATCCTTAACCAACCCTTGCACATTCAACGCCGACGTCCCCTTCACAACCGCCAACTGCGAAAAACTGCTCTGCCCAAAGAACAAGCCGCCCGCCGCGCCCCCGTCATCCAGCCGATACACATCCGGCACGCTGAAAATGTTCTTGGGCAGGAACTCATTGCAGTACCCGGGCGTGTCGTCCGCACACGCCCGACACGCGTCTCCGTTGTCGCAGTAGTCGAAACTCAGGAGCACCTTGTCGCCCGGTTGGACGTGCGTGATTTGCGATCCGATGCTTTCCACGATGCCCGCGCCCTCGTGCCCGGTTACTCGTGGGTAGGGCGAGAAGCCGGGGGCGCCGGGGGGCACGCTGGAGAGGGCAATGTCCGTGTGGCAGACGCCTGAGGCTACGATGCGGACGAGGATTTCGTCGGGGAGAGGATCCCGGATGTGGACGGTTGCTTTGCGCCATTTGATGCCGGAGGCGTCTGGGGCATCGCTGAGGAGTGCGGTGGTGGAGTGCGGGAATTCGCCCATGGTTAGGAGATGGCGATGGATCTACTATGGGTAGGCTTATGGAGTGAATCTGTGGTGTGTCTATGTGCGTGGAGAATCAATGCGATCTACGGGTATCTATGGAAGCAAAGGGAGAGCAAGTGCTAGGACTCCAGCGGCTTTTGCCCCGTGTGACATACACTCCATATATACCATCTTTCCCCAGAACGCGGGGCTACCCCGGTTACTTGGTCGTGAAGCAACTTAGGATGTGTGGGGTGGCCAGGCGTGTCAGTGCGAGAGTCAGACTGCGGCAAGACATGTCCCTATGCATACCACCAACGGGGGTGCATTTCCAGCGCCTAGTCCCCAACACGGCAAGCGAACCATCTCTTTTCAGCAAAGCGATCTGGAGCGGGCGTATGTTTATTGCATTAGTGGAGTTGCCAAGGAGCAGCTGGAGAGGGTCAGAGGCTGAAGAGCTTCCGAGGTTAACGCAGGACTCGATCCGCTAAGGACCCCTCAATTCAATGGCGGGTCAGACTTGTAGCTTTCCCCTCTTTCTGGCTAACGGTTGATGGTGCAGCTGGTTTGGGTTTAGGCCAGAAACCCGCGTCGGGGGCTTTCTCTATGGGTGTTGGTATGTTTCCAGGCATGGTGTAAGATTTGCCAAGGAACGTAGGTGGGTTGGAGGTGAACATTGCATTCACAGGTCACGTGATATACCACTTCTGACATTGGATGCCCTGTCCTCGCCCAGCACGCCCCCCCGCCACTCCACCACCAAAAAAGAAGTCGGGGTCACTTCCTTATACTATACCTTCTATACTTACTGTCGGTGCACCTCGGATCGAGGGAGCCTGGCCCCAACCGTCGCCAGACTCAGTCACAAGCTTCCTAGCTGCCTCCTTTGGAGTAGCCGCGGTATTTAATACCATCATCTTGTGCCCTTGCAAAGTTGGTCCTTGTATGATTCGAACCCCGGAGGTCTCTAGCGTGCATGCTACTTTGTAGCATCAGAAGTTATCCACGCTTCTGTGATTTGCTCAGCTACCACTAGGCCGCTGCGGTTCACCTTGCTCTTTTTCTTTGGATGATGGATTAGGAGATTTTGCAAGTTATATACGGCATGTCTAATTGTTTTTTGGGCTTTGTGTGCTTTGTGTGCCTGGGCTCGTGCTTCACTCCGTAGCGCAAGGCTGCCACGCGCGCGCGCCGCGGACTGTGACGTAGGAGACAGTGCTCTCCACGCCCAATCCGCTGATGATGTGTGGGATGATTGACGGCGAAGTCTAGTCTTGTAGGTAGACATGTTGTTACTTCGTACATCGAGGCAAGACGCAGTATCAACGTTAGACATGTTACTCTTGAGCCTAGAATCTCTGCATTTGCTACGGGAGATTGGATAAGAGGCGCTGTGCATGAGTACCTAGTCGTGTATCTCCCGTCATTGGATACCTAGTCTAGCTATACACTGGATTACACACCCATTCAATGGCATCTTCACATTGCTGGTAACATAGGGCTCAGTAGCGTGTATCTAGGTCAGCCTTTATGTTACATGAGATGCTTGGAAAGGTGTAGAACCGACTTGCAGTATCAAAGGAGGTTGATATATTACAACACATGCTGATAATAAGTATACAGAATATCGTAAGACCCCCCCTAAATCGTACACTGTGCTCAAAGCAAGACAGACCAGCCACCCCCAAACGCCATCCCCATCCCCACCACCCCCTAATCAAACACACTCCCCCGACTCCACCTACTCCTCCTCCTAATCTCCTTCCCGCACACATAAAACACAAACGGCACGGGCACCAACACCGCCGCAATCCCACCCGTAACACTACACGCCGGCCCAACCCCAACATTGCGATAAAACGGCCCCACAACCAACGGAAACGCGCCCGCAAAGCAGCTGCGCAGAAACGTATTCGCTCCCACCGCGCTCGCCGCATACTGCGTAAACGTGTCGACGAGGTAATTCAGCGCGGCCTGGAAAATCGTAAAGAAGCCCACGCCCATGAGCGTGAGCCCAATCACGGGCGCGATCCACGGGAACGCGGGATCGGCCGTCCACCCGAGTATGAACTGGCCCGCGCAGAAGAAGACGCTGCCGAGCATCATGGGCGGGAGCCGGGCTTCGGGGACGGCGCGGTTGCCGGACCGCCGGTACGCGACGTTGTAGAGGCGCTGGTTGTACGCGTTGATGGCACCGCCTATGAGGGCGCCGAGCAGCAGGCCCAGGAACGGGAGGGATGCGGTGACGGGGTGCCAGGCGCGCAGGTCGCCGAAGATGATGGGGATGCCGCCGAGCTGCATGTACAAGATGCCGAAGCAGAAGGAGGCGTAGAGGGCGACGAGGAAGCAGATGGGTGTGGCGAGGAGCTGGAAGGGGCGGACGAGGAATTTGGTGGCTAGTTCCTTGATGGAGACGTCCCATTCTTCGAAGGCGGCGTGGAGCGCCCAGTTGCCTGTTTCGTGGCGCAGGCGGCGGGCTTTGTAGACGAGGAGTTTGGGCGGGTAGCACTCGTCGATGAGGAGGATGTCGAGGAGCACGACGACGCCTTGCAGGATGCCCGTGAAGTATTGTGTCCAGCGCCAGCCGAGCGAGGGGTTGGAGACGAAGGCTGCGGAGACGATGGGGCCTGGTTGTATGGTCAGTTGCTGGGGTTCACTGAAATGTATTTCAGGCGCAGTGAGTGAGAGATGAGAACCGATTCTACGCACCTAAACACGTCCCACCCACAACAGCCATGGCATACCCCGACATAGCCAACGCCCTATACGCAGGACTAAACAAATCCCCCAGCACGCCCCCCGTATTCGTGACGGGCGCACTGGCGAAAAACGCCCCAAAAAACCGCGTCAGAATCAGTGTCTGGAAGTCCTTGGCCGTCGCACTGCCAAAGCTAAAACACATGGCCACAAACATGGGCGCCAGGACCGCAGGCCTGCGTCCATAGACTTCGGACAGCGGCGCCCAAAGCAGCGGTCCAAGGCCAAAGGCGAACAGGAACAGCGCCGTCCCCAGCACGGCGGTTTGCTCGCCGACGTGGAATTCCTCTGCGACTTGCTTTGTGCCGGCGGAGTAGGCGGAGGACGCCCACGTTGCGGTCATGGTGGTGAAGCCGTACATCATCGTGGTGATGACTTTCTTCTTGGTTGGCCAGTTTAGGGGGAGATAGGCATCGTTCTCGCCCTCGAAATCTACAAGGACGTTTGCGCTCGTTCGCTCGTGTGCCAGTGGATGCGAGAACGGCGCAATGGTAGGCCTTGTCCGGATTTTTGAGAGCACTGTTTCTCGCCGAGACAGCGTGGCTGTACGCTCGAGGCCGTCGTGCATGCCTGTCGCTGTCGCGGCTGTGCTCCTCGCATACCTGCTACATCGGCTCTGGGATCTGCTTCTGCTGCGGCGGAAGTCGTGGCGTGAGGGTCGGTGACCGTCGTGGTCGTGATATGGCTTTTCCGGGTCGTGGTCGGTGGAGGATGTTGACGAGGTTGAGTATGAATCAGATCTGCCTGGCCGATGTGGCCTGTTGGCTTCAAGATCGAGTGTTACCTCCTCTACTACTGCCTCCTCTTGTGGTTCATGCTGTGGTTCAGGCACTGTGGTCCTGGGTCGATGTTCTGTTGATTCTGGTCCCTCTGGCATGGTGTTGGATATGTGTTGTGCGAATATCCCTATTGCCTCCAAGTCCCTTGATAAAACTCTGAGTAGAACTGATCGAACGCAACCCAACCCCTAATATATCCTCATATTCATCTTCGGGTCAATTCGCCACTCTCTTCCATCACTGCATTAGGAATAAAACAGGACTCCACTCCGTCTCGTCACCTCAATGTTAAGGCATTCGTAAGCACACGGGCAAGTCACAAGAAACGTGACTAGATCCGCCACGGGCCGATGAAAAAGTTAGTTCTGCTCCAATCCGATAACATCGTAATTCCGCAATTCTTGCTCTCGGTGACGTCGTCAATTGAGCCTGCGCGTGTGTAAGCCAGCGGGCTAGCTGCACGCGGACGTAGTCTTCCCTCCCTTGACGCTCGATTGGTACGTTTATTTCCGGTAGACAGCGGATATATATCCGAGTTGCGACTACAAATTAGAAATGCACTAGACTACAAGTCAGCTTTACGCGTCCTGGACGAGGATATTGATGCTGTGGAGTCTGGTGAGGTTCGCATAATTCTGACTATTGGCTATGACTTACGCAAGGGCGGTATGTAACATCAATGATGCTCACGGGTCTTTAGATGTTTAGTAAGCTAGCTCCTTCTTAACTACTTCTCTATTCTACCTCCGTGGACAGAATAAGCATTGTCGAAGGAAGCTAGATAATGCTTAGCATTGAGATTTAGAGATACTTGGTAAGCTAGATCTTCTCCACACCCAACCCTCTCCTTCTCTCCTCCTTCTCTACTCCACTTTCTTAGAAACAAGAAGAAAATTGGAAGGAAGCCAGTAGCTCCTCATTATTAAAATAGAGAATTATAGTAACCTGTTGAAAGGTCTGTTCAGTCAGCTAGACAGCTCTTCTCCCTCTCTTCTCCCTCTCCAACACAAGCAGCACCCCCAACACGGCGCCAGAGGATCCTTAACACTAAAATAAAGAAGCACAGTAACATGCCAAACGTTCCGTTTACTAAGCCATCTTCCCCCTCTCTCTCTCCCCCAAAAGCATCATTCCCAAAACGAAACCATCAGGGCCTCAGCACAGAATCAGAGAGATAGAATTTTTAAAGTACGGAAGTAATAATGATGCCAAAAGGCGCACGAGCTGTTTCGTGATATCTTTAGCTCTTCCACATACCCCCTTCTCTTCTCCACTCCCCTCCCCTCTCTCCTCCAGAAGAAGCACTCCCGCCAGCAAGCTATCGGACTTTCTTCACCACATCTCTTATCAAAGCTCGTCTATACATCTATTTCACTTCCCTAATAGATATATCAGAGGACTGGAGAGGGGAGAGAGCATTCACAAAACCAGTATTATTCCATCTCTCAAATTCCATGCTATTACTCTCAAGACTCAGATACAGTGCTTACACACTCTCCCTCCTCCTCCATCACTCACCTTCCCCAAAAAAACTCATCCGCACCCCCCTTCCACTCCTCAAACACGCCCACCGGAAACCCCTCCGCAACCCTCTGATACCCCACCACCCCCGGATGCAAATAATCCCCACTATCATACCTGGGATCCAACTGGCTCGGCACCTTCGGATCGCGTAACAACTTATCGAAATCCGCAACGGCATCAAACACCCCCGACTCGCGAATAAACGCATTGACGCGCTGCCGCGTGCGCTCGCGCTCCGGGTCGCTGTACGGTTGGCTCGTGACGTTTGCGGGCGCGCTGAAGGGCGTGATTGTCGCGCCGAAGACGGGGATGCCGTGCGCGTGGATGAGGGTCGCGATTTGCGCGTAGGCCTGCGTGAGGGCGGCGAAGACGGCGTCTTGGGCGGCGGGGGTCGTGGGCGCGGTGCCGATGTCGTTTACGCCTTCGAAGACGAGGGCGTATTTGACACCGGGGTGTGCGAGCAGGTCGCGGTCGATGCGGCCGAAGAGGTTGGGACCTAGGCCGTCGGCTAGGACGCGGTTTCCGCCTGCTGCGAGGTTGCCGAGGGATATGTGTTTTGTGTTTGCGGATTTCTGGAGACGTGCGAGGAGGAGGTCTGGCCAGCGGTTGTTGGCGTTTGTGGTGGAGCCGCGGCCGTCGGTGATGGAGTCGCCTAGGATGAGGAGGGAGCCTTGCTTGGGTGGGACCCAGGCCTCGATGCTCGAGATGAAATACCAATGGGCTGCGGATTGAGTGCTTGCATCGGTCACAGTGAGACTTGGTGCGGACACTGCATCACCAAATTGCCACCAACTCGTCGTTCTTGAGCCTGGATGACTGGTGATGCTGTTGGTCATTTGGCCATTTGCGAGGTAGATAGTAACGGTCACAACTTGCTGAGCGTTGATTGGGAAGTTGAGCGGGTCAGAGACCGCAAGGGCGCCATTGGGAATGCTTATGCTATCTTTTCCAGAGAAGGTGACCTTCTGCAGGGTCTTTGGTTGAATCTGGTGAATACCCGCTGTATTGTTGGCAGGTAGGGCAACCGAGACGGCAGTAATGGGAAGATTAGAGCCACCAAAGACGTTTGAGATCTTGAGTCGAATCTGCTTGGCTGCAGCTGTCAGATATACAGTCTGGCGGATAGTGGAGTTTGCAAAGACTATTCCAGTTTGATTCTACTTCTCATTAGCTGGATGCATACATCTGGAAACGCGCAAGACCTACAAAGGGCGCAGGAGGTAGATTTGCGGGTTCCGTCAATTGTGGCATCGAAGCCCAAGCATCAATCCAGTGGCCATTCGAAGGATTTGGCCGAATTGCGCGCTTGTCAATATTCCTACTCTCAATCGCATCGCCTCGAACAGACACCACTCCAGCGAGCAACAGAACCAACCTTGAGAAGAACATTGCGCCGAGGATCACGACAAATTGATCTTAACAAAAGCTGTCGATGACCTCAATCACTCAGTAGGGGCAAGCATGTTTAATACTACCGTGGCCACGGGCCCATATTGCGGGTATAGGGAACAAATGAGGCTAAGGAAACACACGAGATCGAATATGGGAAAGATCTCGAACGGCGCAGGAACCAATTTGCGTCTTGTTCCTGGCAGGCCGTTAAAGCGCGGGGATCTGCGGAGATGAACGGATAAATTGCGCTGCGAGAACCAACCTGGTTGGTGGGCGGCCCGTAGCCTCGATGTGTTTACCCATCGGATACCCAGCCGCATAAAATATTGTCGTGACGTGACGATGCAATGAAGCCGCGGATGAACCTCGTGGTCAGTTTCTAGAATTAGTAGCCACTAGCATGTTCCAAAATGCGTGCACCAAGTTCGCCAGAAACATCATAGAAATTTAGGAGTTTTCGTCAATCATGGAGTAAGAAGTATTCGTTTTCATTGGTATCATCGTCGTATCATCCGTGCTAGTACGCCGGTAATCATCAAGTCTATCCGTTAAGACCTGTTTGAAATGTTTAGAAATATGTTGTGAGATGAGAACGTGTACGCTGCACACCTATTCAAGCCATTGTCGGCCAATTGGACCGCGTTCTTTATCAAAGGGTCCTCGGACCAAGACGCAGATGAGGCCTGTCTTTGTTGCATGCGAATGGGCATGTCTTGGTAGAACACGGTCTTTAAGATCAGCAGAACCTGGGTCGCGGACTGATGAAGCGCCTCGTCTGCAATCTCAACCTGCATCTGACGAAGTGACAAGTCCTGTGACTCGTACCAAGCTCAGAGGTTGAGCCTGTTCTCAAGCCTGAGCTCAAAAGTCGTCGTCGTCATCGTCCGCCTTCTTCTTCTTCCTGGTCGACGTCTTCTTCTTCTTGCCGTCCACGTCCATTGGCTCGTTCTCGTTCTTCTCTGGTGCGTCGGCGACCTTGGAGACGATGTCGTTGAGGAAGTCGAATTGCTCGTTCTTGGTGATGGCCTGCTTGAGGTGGATGGCGCCGACACGTTTTGAATTGCGTGACTTTGCTTCGGCAGCGGCCTTGGTGACGAGGGAGATCATGAAGAGCTCGAGAGCTTTTGCTGTGGAGGGGTTAGCGTGCAATTGCGCATGGGCACGAAGATGAAAACTTACAGACGACGACAGGCGTGACCTGGGCGACCTTGCCGACATCATCGTCGGCCTGCATGATTCGCTTGATGCGGGCGACGGGGAAGTGGTTCTTGATGGTGATCTGGTCGGTGTTGGGAGGCAGTGGTGCGCCCCCCCCAGTTCCGTTGCCCACGCCCGTCAGGACAGGAATGGACGCGTCGGGGATGTAGTCGGCATCGTGCTGCTCCTCTCTGGCGCTGCGGCGAGGCATGTAGGGCTGGGGCAGCTTCGAGTGCAGCGTGGGGCTCGAGGTGGGCGGGGTGAAGGGGGCGACGTGACTGACGGAGCCTCGATAGCCTTGGTGCTGGGGATGCAACTCGGGCTCAGGCTCGGCGTGGTAGGCGGAGAGGTCGGGGGACTGTGGTGCCCAGGTGCTGTCCATGGCGGCTGGCTATTGGCTGGGCGCAGCTGGTGCGCGCTGGGTGTGAGCGGTGCGGGCGAGCTCGGCGATTGGGCGGCCAAGCGAGAAGCTTGTGTTGTCGCGAGTCGCGGCGGTGGCAGAAGGCTGGCAGAAGGCTGGTGGGTTGCGGGCGGTCAGCGCGGTGGCAGATTGAGCGATGCGGTCCAGTCGGCGGGGCGAGGGCATGCCCTTTATGCACGCCAGTGGGCCTCCGCGCCTCCCACGGCTGGCCTGCTCGCTGATGATGATGGCCCCGCCAAGCCTGCTCCGTCGCGGACCTGAAAACCCTTCGTCGCGCAACCAAACATGCAGCCTCGTCGCCGTCGCCCGCGGTCCTGGTGCTGCTCTGGCCGCGCGAGGGCCGCCCGCGACGGTGCCCGTGTTGCAGCAGTGGATGACGATACCGAGCAGCCCGAGACACCGCGACTATCTACAACAGCGTCGCGCCCCTGACTGCTGTCGCGCCGTCATGAAACCCGCCGTCCTGCGGTCGTGGTCTCTGACCGGCGCGCAGCCCAGGCAGTCGCTGAAGGCCCTTTCTTGATCTAATCCGACACTTTGCTTCGACGAGGTGTGTCCATCTCATCTACGATGAAAATAATATTAATATACTCTGGCCTGTGTATTCGGGTTCCTTTGTCTACTATGTATCCTTGGTGATGCTGCCGTCTTCTTTGCGCCCCTCCCTTTCAGTCCCCTCCCGCACCCACGTCTCCGCCAGGCTGTTCTTTGGGTCGTCTTCAGGATACCCGCGCTGCCGCCTAACATCCAACACAGCCTGCCGTATCCGTCTCGTGCACTCTTTGCGGAGGCTGACGGCTTCTTCTGAGTACTTCAGTGCGTCATTGAGCACACCCACCTCCAGCGACCCTGACTTTTTCTCCTCTGCAGTGCGAATCTGCTTCCACCGCTCGCGCAAGTCTCCAAACACACTCTCCGCGTCCAGCTTCTCCCCAAAAGTCACCCGGACGTTCTTGAATGGTCGCGGTATAAAGCGGGGAAAGGTGCGCGTCTCGTGCATGACGTCGTCGAAACCCTCGACGAAGATGGGAACAATGTCTGGCATTGGCTCGCTCTCCAGGATCAAGCGCGACACTCCCCATTTGAAGTAGCGCATGATCCTCTGTTCCGTCTGATGTATCATGCCCTCGGGGAATATGTGAACCCATGCATGTCGCCGGCTGAGGTACGCTGAAGGCGCAGGAAACGTGTCGTGGCCGTTTGTGGAGAAGGTAAGCTGTCCGTCGCTGAAAGGATCTATGAGGTCGGGGCTTCGAGGCGACGCGGAAGGCCTCTCTGGGGCATCATTCTGTGCGAGGAACGGGCCGCGCGACAGAAGGCGAATCGCTTGCGTTATGGTGGGCTGGAAGAGGCCGCCGTGCGGTGAGTATGCGGATCGATGGGTAGGTAAGACCTGTCCAAGTGTGAAGAAGGTAGAAAGCCCTCTATAGTCTTGTCAGCGTGCAAAGCAGGTAACGAGCATTGAACATACTTGTTGGTGAAGCATAAGTCGTAGCTGCCCAAGCCCCAGCGGAGGTTATCCGGGTTGAACATGTAGCTCAACGGCAGAATCCCCCATAAGATCGGGTCATCCATACTGCTCAGATGGTCAGCGCGATTCTTCGAGATTGCGAAAGCCTGAACAAGGTCGTACATACACCGAGACGTGGTTTGAAACTACACAATGGTCAATTCCTCTATTGGTCAGTCAAACACGAAATCGCAGTCGCCTACCAGTAATCAACCCCCTCTGCCTCTCCGCGACATTCTCCCGCTCGTCCAACAGCCCAAGAAACTTGTCAAGCCCATGCGTCTCAACCGTGCTCAGCCCAGTCAAGAAGCCTTTGCACAACAGGCCAACAGCGCCCATGGTGAAGGCCGAAGCGGCTCGCCATGGCCCGCTGGGAGCCTCGGGCAGCTCCTCTGACGGCATTGGGGTTGTGTGGTGGGGAGGAATCGCATGGTGGGATTCTAGGCGCAACAATTTCTTGGGCCGCAGATGACGTTCGCCAGGAACCGGAGCGGCGGCGTGCAGGGATCAGATCATTGGCTGCAGTGGCTTGCGTGCGGCTCATCAGCGCGGCGAATGGCTACGTCCTTCTAACGTACTTCACAACATCCTGGGCAAATTACTACGCGCGCATTCTGGCTGCAGCAGTTTGAAAGAGCTTGGAATTGGTGTATTGGGCGTGCTGGCTGTGCTTGAGACGATTCTGGCGTTTGGGAAATCACTGGATCCAGGAACCTGTGAAGACGCGACTTTTCCAAACATCACCACAATTCCATTATTCCTCGGACAAACATCACTCAACCACCTGGAAAGCCTCTCCGTTGCCAGCCTTGCAAATTTCAGTTCTCACCTCCAATCACCACAAAATGCCGCCCCCAAAAACCGTCTTCACCGCGCATGAACGCAACGCGCTCAAGGACAGATGGGGCACCCAAGCAACACGCCTCACCCGAGACTCCTTCCTCCCCTTCGGCTCATGCCAGCTCTGCCTTCTCCCCGCCGTAGACCCCGTCTGCTGTCCACAAGGCGACCTCTTCTGCCGCGAATGCGCCATGACGAACCTACTAGCCCAGCGCAAAGAAATCAAGCGCCTAGAAAAGGAATCCGAGCGCCAGAAACTCGAGGCCACAGACGCCACCCTGCGCGACGAAGAAGCCGCCCGGCTCCGCGCCATCGAGGACTTTGAAGCTGTCCAGATGGGCCTGTCTGTCAAGGGGGGTGGCGCGGCCTCGCATACCGACCAAGCCCAGGACGCCGCAGCCTCCACGGCGCCGCGCAAACCACCAAAGCGCAAATTCGAACTGGATGAGCAGGAACTCGCCCGCATCGCCCAAGCAGACCACCACAAAGCCCGCCGCACCCTCACCTCCGAACACGCCGCCTCAACCACCCACCTCCCCAGCTTCTGGGTCCCCGCCGAAACACCAACCGCACACTACGCTCCCGCGCCCAAATCCTCCACTACCCCAATCTGCCCCGCCAGCGACGCTGCACACCCGCACGCGCTGTCCCTGAAATCCCTGACCAGCGTCGTCTTCCACGAAGACACGTCCCCCGAGACAGGCGAGAAAGCACGCACGTGCCCCAGCTGCCGGAAGGCGCTGTCGAATAGCACCAAAGCCGTTGTCGCGGTGCCCTGCGGACACGTCCTGTGCAAGATGTGTGTGGACAAGTTTCTTACGCCGGAGCATAGACATCATCGCGATGCGCATGAGGGGCTGGGGGGACCGGAGGACACGGCGGAGGCGGAGGCGGAGGCGCAGAGTCTGCATTGCTATGTTTGCGATGCGGATTTGAGCGGGGTGGGTGGTGTGGGTGGTGCGGAGAGGGGGAAGGGGAAGAGCGAGAAGGAAGGCAAGAAGAGGAAGAAGGAAAAGGAGGGCGCGGTTAAGCCGGGGCTGGTGCAGATTCGCAGTGAGGGGACGGGGTTCGCGAGTGGAGGGCAGGCCATGGCCAAGAGACAGGGTGTTGCGTTCCAGGTTTAGCAGAGGGGGGGTACGCAAGTGGGAGGGGTAGGGTGGCAAGGGGAGGGCAAGCAAGCAAGCAAGTGAGAAAAAGAAAGAGGATCATTCTTGTTCTGATATGCAGGTCGTAGATTTGCTCCTCTGTCTGAAGAGGGCATGTGTAGATAGATATATAGATGTAACAAATACCAAACAAGGACATGAGCACTCATAAATCCCAGAGCGCTTACAAGCAAAATCCCCACCATTTCCAAGATCATATCGAGATCGAAAACGCCATCATATATGCTTAACCTCAACCCAACCTATCCAACCCACCAACCTCACACAATCCCCTCCTGAAACCTCGCAACCCCCCTCTTAATCTCCCTGACAATCTCCCCGGCCTCCTCCCCACTCCCCGCCTCAAAATCATACCTCTTCGTCTCCCTCTCCTTAAACACTATCATCCGAAACATCTTCGGATGCTTCTTACTCACTTTACTCCCGACCACGCTACTAAAATGCACCGTCGTCGTCTTGCCCTGGCCCTCGGTCCACCCGCCGGGCCCCCGGCCCCCGGCTTTGGCCCCGCTCTCGCCAGGCATGATGTGGATGTACTCGTTGTCGAGGGCGAGGATGCGCGAGGTCGAGGAGGCGAAGGACATGGGCTGTTTGCGCAGCACGGCGTAGCGCCGGTAGTAGCCTGTCGATGTGAGTGCGAGGCCGGCGGATTGGGAGAGTTTGGTCAGCGGGTCGACGAGGTGGTGGCCTGAGACGGCGGCGTGGGTGCGCTCGCTCTTTTTCGTCTTTTTGGGCGCACCGCCCGTGCTGATTATGAGGGGTGCGTTGGGCGAGGATGAGCCTGGGGACCCGGCGATGCCAAAGACGCCGTCGCCTACGAACCGGCGGCGGACGAGGTCGAGGTCCATTCGTGTGTCGAGGGCTTCGACGGTTCGGTCGGGCGGCGCGACGGTGGTGCTGCCGCTGACTTTGAGGATATAGAGAGCTTTCTCAAGGCGTAGGTCGCGACATACGTGGTCAAAGATGTCAGCAATATAGGTATCCGTGGTGCAAGGTACGGGCATATGCTTTGTGTTGAAGTTTTCGTCAGTGAAATGAACAGTGACGGTCTTGGGGGCTCCAGTGCGACTCGCTGCATGCGACTGAGGAGCTTTAGGAACATCGGCAAGGTTGCTTGTGTCTTTTCGAGTGGCCGTTGGTGCGAAGGAAGGACCAGTAATGGGATTTCGGAAGCTTTTGGCTCGATTTGGTAGAGGCTTGACTGGTTTTTTCTGATCCGTAACTTCCAAAGCGTCTTCCTGTGTATCAAGGGACGAAGCTGCTTCACGGCTGTAGAGCGGAGTGATTTTCTCGTTCTCACCAACTTCTCGCGGAGTAGCTTCTACGAGAGCGAATTCGTCCCATGGCTTTTCTCGTGCTCGTGGGCGCATACCCCGGGCATTGTTGGATGCAAAGTCCTTCAAGGGCTTGTTCCTAGTCAACGGGGGAAACTCATCGTCGACCTCACCGTCATCGTACATCCTCATGACCCAGCAGTTGACATTCATCTTCTCTTCTGGCAGAGGCGGCTCGAGCTTTTCTTCTTGATATCGGTGTAGAGCGTAACCAATAGCCTCGGCCACGGTTGGTCCTTCTCCCTTGTCGTTGAATTTTCGGATGAGGAGCTCGATTGGCTTTGGAGACCTAGTTGAAAATGGACAGTAGAGCTTGATGTAGAGGGGGTTTTGCTGAGCCTCGCTAGCGGCGTTCCACCTGGCGAAACGCTGCAACGGATTTGATGGCTTCTTTTCTTTGGCTCTCAGGGCTTGCGTCAACGCACTCACGGGGAGCACAAAGCTGATGGGTCTTGGCGGAGGGAGTGCTTGTAGTGTCGGTTGAAGAGGTTCTCTTCTCTTCTTCGGGGACATGTTATTGAAGGGCGTTAATCCTGGTATTGTAGGTATAGTAGGCAAGCCCTCGCCTGGTGGAGAGGAATCCAGGGCGTCGCCACCAGCGCCAATTAGAGAGGAGCTGTCAGCAGAGCCAGAGAACTCGGAAGATAGAGAACTATCTGACTCGTCGCCCTCGTCAAGAGCTTCCAAGCGGGCGCCTTCGTCTTCTTGTATTCGCTGAGACAACAATTGGCTTGCATTTGCAGCTTTCCGAGGATTTACTCGTCGCTTCTTGAATGAAGAATTGTCGAACTCGTTCTCAGAGGACATCTCGCTGCTGGTTATAGTGTCTCTTCGTGTCCGTTCTTTTACAGTGTCTAGGGTACCTAAAGAGCCTCGGCGTAAAGTACTGTCTGGTGGTCGGGACGGTGATGTGATAAGAAGGGAGGGTCCACCAGTAGCCTCTTCAAGCTCGTTCCGCAGAGCTGAGCCCCGTATAGGTGAGGAGCCGGAACGAGTTCGCAGCGGCATCTTTGTAAACTTGATCTGGTTTGCGGGTCTGTCGCGCACGTTAGACGACGACACAAAAGTCAATCGTGGGAGCCCAAACCTCTGTGCATCATCCTCGTCGTCGCTCTCGTCACTCAGATCACTGCTGTCGTCCTCTTCCAATTGCTCCTTCCTCCGCCGCCTCTTCGCATTCAAGGTTGGTCCCACGGTGTCATTGCTGCCCCCTCCCGTGACCATGCCGCCCTCGTCCTCATCCTCTCCAAAGCCTTCTGGGACCTTGAGACCGGCTGAACGCGGGGCCTGGAAGTACTCGGAGGTGATTGCGGTGGGGATTGGCGGCGAGTAGGTGCGCTTGATGTCTGCGGCGTTGGGGACCCATCCGGCGGCGCGAAAAGCCGCATTGTTGAGGACACTCGAGTCGACATTGATCAGGCGCTCGCCGACGCCGTCTTTGATGGAGGAGAGGTAGGCGGTGCGCAGCTGGTACAGCACAAAGCTGCGGAGGTTAGCTGCGGAGCGCGACAGAGCGGAGACGAGGGCGGGGCCTTACTCTTCGTTCTGAAGGAGCGACATGGTGGGCGGTTCAGGGTATCATAGCTCGTGGTAGAATGGGAGGGCCAGACCAGCTGGAGGGTATTTCAAAGGCATGCGCGGAAGGGGGGAATGGCTGCTGTGGGGTTGCGACAGAACGACGTCGCATTGTACATGGGCCTGGCTTGATGCTCGTGTGGACCCTTGCAGTCTTGGCAACGGCCGTCGATCGTCATATGTCTTTGCGACGACCAACGACCTGCATGTTACTTTCTGCACTTTCTACCCTCGCCCTTCACACCCATGCCCACCATGAATCTCCTCGCGGGCTATTCAGACTCCGAGTCTGAGGGCGAGGCGCCCCCCGTGCCCAAGCCAGCACCCAAACCCGCGCCTAAGCCCTCCTTCCAAAAAGTCGTCGATCGTTCGAACCCCGGTCGCATCAAGCTCAATCTGCCTGGCGCGTCGCAACCCAAGGCAGAGAAAGACGACATCCAAGACGATGCACCTCCCGCCAAGAAGCCGCGACTGGGAGGAGCAGGTGCATTTGGTGGGTTCAACGCCATGCTGCCTGCGCCCAAGAAGCCGAATCCAGCTCAAGTGCACGCAAGTGCGATCCCCGAAAAGCGAGGCCTGGGCAAAGGACTGGCTGCTGGAGTGAGCCTGAAGACGGGTGCCGAGCCTGCTTTCAAAAGGGAGCCCAGGGTTGAGCTGAACGACTATGATGAGAATGGAAACATCGTCAAGAAGGAGCCACTGAAGAAGGAGGACTTCCGCGCCATGCTGAATCTGCCATCTTCAAAGTCGGAGCAAAAGCCAGACCCAAAGCCAGCGCTACCAGTTGAAGCCGATAGCGTAAGTATCTTAGTCAATTCCATTTCTACTCACACGTCCACTCCACCAGCATGCTCTCTCACACAGCCTCCAAGCTAACCCTAATCAAGACTGTGGAAATCGAAGCTCCCAAACCCGCTGCCCCAATGTTTTTTCCCATGTCAGTCAAAAAAAGCAAGAAGAAGAAGCCTCTTGCGTCTCGCCCACCAGTCGCACCAGTGGATCAGGTGATTGCATCAACCACCTTACAACCTCAGGCCACCGACTCGAAGCCAGTACGTAAATCTAAAGTCTCGCTCTTCGGCGTCTCGCAAGAAGAGACCGCACCCAAAGAGCCTCAGGATGGCCACTATCAACCCTTGCTTTATGGCGCAGAGAATGAAGACGAGACTACTATTGCAGGGGCAGCTTTTGCTGCACCTCCAGTCAACTATGCACCACAACACATGTCCGGTGCAGCACCCACTAACCAACTCTCCAACATAGCCTCTGAATTGAACCTTTCAGAGTCAGAACGCCGCCAGTTGTTCGGAAAGAAGGGCCGCAACGGCCCAGACTTTTCATCAGCAAAGATTGTCGAATTCAACACGGACACGGAATACGCGCACAATGAGAAGCTCCGACAACATGGCGAGCAAGCACAACAACACAATCCGCTCAAGTCCATCTCTGGCACTGGCAAGAATAGTCTCCGAAGCTTGGTCAGTGCGGCCTCGACACAGAAGGACGCACTTGAAGACCACTTTGCTGCGGGTCACAGGAACAAGAGGGAGGCTGGAAACCGTTATGGCTGGTAAGGGCGCTTGGGGTTCTAGCCACTCGACACATTGTATCTCATGGCTCTCTCAATTCCGATCACACAATCTGGCTCTTCATCTCCGGTGTTTTCCTTTTCCATCGTATATCTTTCTTCATGTGACGTCACCCATAGAACTTGATACCCGTTTCTCCCTCATGTAATCTACTTGTCTCGACTGCTCAACCGCATGCCTTCATATTTCCTCTTGTGTATGCGTAGATGTTGTTAGTAAACATAGGATCCCACCCGGCCGTTTGCCGTGCTGCTGCGATGCCAAGCCTGCCTACGTCCGTTTGTCAATCTGGACTTCACCTTCACCTGCCTTTTGACTCATTTCTTGCTTGGTTGACCAGTCAGAGCTCAGTGATTTCCTTGTTAGGCAAGAGCAGGGGTTCTCCCGCTCTACTCTGCTCTGCCAAGGCTGCGTGCGTTTGTCAATCTAGATTTCACCTTCACCTGGGCTTGTTTCGAGTCCCGCGTCTGGCCAGTCAGAGCTCAGGAGCATCCCTGTTAGGCAAGAGCAGACTGGAGTCTCTTCCCGCTGCACCACGCTAGCGTTGTTTACGCTGCTTATATTGCGCCCTTGAGCTCGTCTGCTGTCTCTCTTTATCTCTCTCTAACACCTACCTCGACTCTGCCACTGCAACAGAATCTGCCCAGTTCAACGCCGCCCTCGACTCCGCAACTGCAATACAGAAGCTGTTCAGCGCACATTTCATCCTTGAGCTATCCTCAGCAGCTCCTCTACTTCCAACCTCAGCAGTCTCATCTTTTCCAACACACTTCCACGAAATGTCTACTTCACGAGCTGCCCCCACTGCAACCATGGTCTACAAATATGTACCCGTGGATCCATCCTGGCAACGCCGCGCCGTATCTCAAGACAGTGACCTAAAGGGTCCAAGGCATGGCGTCTTTGCCACTGCCAATATCTCAGAAGGTGTGCGCATCATGAGCGAACCACCGCTCATCCACTTAATGTTCGCAGAAGATGTCGAGTCACTCGTCGGCTCCTACCTCAATCTCACCACTGCGGAACAGCGGGGCATCGAGGACATTAACCCAGCCGACATTTCCTCGTCGCCGCTGTTGAAAAAGCTTGAGGAGAATATGAGGCCACTCCTGGCACGCACCTTGGCACTCATCAACAAGCCATTCGCGGAACTTACCAAGGGCGAGGCGAAGGAACTCCAGAGAACCTCACCAATACTCGAAAATCATATCATCGCCTTCCGCTTGGTCGCTCGCTGGCACACCAGCTGCCATCTCATCGACAACGCTCTTGCCCCAGGCGAACAGGACGTGGGATTCTTTGCCAGCACGTCGCTCCTGCGACACTCCTGCGTCCCCAACGCCTACACCCACTTCAACGCCCAAGAGAACCGCATGACGGTACACACGATGCGAGCCATCGCAGAGGGCGAGGAGCTGACCGTCTGCACCCTCCCGCAAGGCAACTACCAGCGCCCCCGCAGCCGCACCAGGACCCTGAAGAAGCACCTGGGCATCGAGTGCGCCTGCCCGGCCTGTTTCCGAAAGGGCGAGGCTTTCACGCCTCAGCGTCGCGCCCGCGCGCTGTGCTACATGCACGCCGCGCACCTCAACACCTTCCTCACCACCCACACCCTCAACCCCGTCGAAGTCCTCCTCGAGGAGGCACGCCTGGGGGGCGTCTCCCCCTTCTCGCAGCACGTCGCCTCCCCCGGCGCGTTCGAGGAGGCGGAGCGCCTCGCCGTGAGGCTGGTGGGGCTCCTGCAGGAGCGCGGCGTGGCCCTCGAGGCCGTCCGCTGGATCAACGCGCTGCTGGACCGGGTCCAGCCTGGCGTGTTGATCCAGATGGGCCCGGCGTACCGCCCAAGGCACTTCGGTGTCATGGCGTGGCGCGCCGGCGTCGCGGAGGAGTGGGTGAGGGGGGTGTTGGGGGATGATGTGGAGGAGGTGGGGGAGATGAGGAGGAGGGGGGGCCT
Source organism: Pyrenochaeta sp. DS3sAY3a (assembly GCA_001644535.1). NCBI lineage: Eukaryota > Fungi > Ascomycota > Dothideomycetes > Pleosporales > Cucurbitariaceae > Pyrenochaeta > Pyrenochaeta sp. DS3sAY3a. The sequence continues at coordinate 48,508 of KV441649.1, read as the reverse complement.
CCTGGCTGCGGCCGGGAGGGCCGGTGAGAGGAGGGAGGGTTGAGGGGTGGTGGGGAGGGAGAGGGGGAGGGAGAGGGGGAGGGGAGGGGGGGTGAGGGTGCAAGGGGGGAGATGGGGTGCCTTCGGGCAGAAAAGTGTATTTGTAGATAGGACCGTGGATGACATCAATGGAGTTTTGCATTTCTGTATACGTTTTATATCTCTATGCGTGAAGGTGAGGAGCTTGCCGTATGTCTGATATTGCTTGAGCTGACACGCAGTACCGGTGCTCACAGTGCAGTATATCTCTTTCCCTTAAATACACTGACACTCTCCTCCCACAACGCAATCCTCCACGCTTGATAGGCTCATATACACTGATGACTCCCTTGCACAGTTGAATCCTCCACGCTTGATAGTCTCACATACACTGACAGGCCCCTTGCACAGCTCAATCCGTTCCAATTCACAGCGTTACAGCTTTGAAATCCCCTTGACTCTCAAATTATAACAAGCAGATACAGAGAACCGAGACCAGAGGTAGTAGCGCTCTTCACGCAGCACCAGGACTGCTACACTCTTCCTCCACCTCCATCCTCCAGGGATTCAGTTCAAAGCTGAAAGATTATCGCGTTAAATAGCACCGTGGGTAGTCTCAGGGGCTCTTGTGTACATGATCGAGGGCAGAATCGAGTACACTTTCCTCACCCCCGGAGGAGGCATCGTGGTCCTCAAGATCGAGTGGGACGACGCGAAAATGTGGGTACGCGACCGTGCAGCTTGACGGGGTTTGTTTACACGGAAGATGGATTGGAGCCCAAGGCCATTTACCTCCTGGATAAACCTCCGCGGTTTCTGGGGCGGTGCTTGCGGCAACTACAAGTGGAGAGACCATGGCACGCGGTGTGGGTCGTACGACCCAAATACTCGAGATGGGGTGAAGCAGAAGACCACCTTTTTGGGTGGTGGTGGTGGCTCCCTTGGGGGCAGGTTGATCCAGGTGGTTAATGAAGCAGAGGAGCACTTGTCGGATGCGGAGTGAGGTGATTTTTTGGTGTGAACGACAGCACTCTTGATGGTTTTTACATCGTGGGGATGATTCTCAAATTTTAAAACATATTTCAAAACTGGAAGCCTCGTCCCTCTTCAGTGCTAATGCATGGTCATGGAAGAGAAATAGTTTATAGCCTCTACAATACCTACGATGCAGGACAATTCTACACCGCCATCCCCGCGTCTTCACAGTGCCATATATTCCTCTATGTGAGAACACTGCGCCTCTCCTTACACCACTCAACTCCTGTAAACTTGTCAGGTACAAGGCGTTGAAGCAGTCTCCCCTGTCCAGCCACAACCGAGGATTTATGAAGATAAAACTCAGTGATGCCATTCACACAGCACAATTACTACTACTCCCCTCCAATTCTCTTCCTGCACCTCCATCCTCGCATCTTCACAGCTATATACATTTACAGCCTTACAATTTTGAAGGCCCCGTCCCCTCTCTAGTCATAGCAAGGAGAGGGGGAGGGGGAGGATGGAATGGCTCGTGGGATTTCATGCAGCACACCTCTCTCGTCTTTTATTATCCCACCACCTCTGCCATGGCCAATCCACTTCCACCTGCCAGCCCTACAAGGCCTCCTCCTCCCACACGACCCAGCATACCGGGCGGCGGACCATGCTAGGAGCCCATTACGGGTGGAGACAGTGCCTGGGAACCAGATGGTCCATAGGGTCATCCAGCAGTGGCCCCCAGTATCTAGGCTTGGTATCAAGGTCCACCAGCCTAAGGCTTCTACCATGATGACCGAATCAAAGGCTTCCAATGGCTTTAATGGTCACTAAAATCAGGAGACCAGTGTCCAGGCTTCTACCATGATGACCCAATCAAAGACTTCCAATGGCATGAATGGTCACAAAAATCAAGGAACCTACCGCAGGAGTGTATGGGGAGGATTGCGCAATGGGTGGATGCTTCTCTGGATCCGATACCTTGATATAATTGCGCAATGTCTCTATCCTCGCAGCTTAATAGGTATGTATTTTTGCAGCTGAACAGAGTTGAAGACCTCTTGCCTTCACTAAGAGTATCAAGAGAGGGGAGTGATTAATTGGCTTAGGGCTCTTTGCATAGCAGTATGAGATACGATATGATATGCTACGATATGATACCTCCATCCTCGCATCTTTACAGCGATGTAGTCTAACAGTGAAACGCTTTTGAAGACCTCTTGCCTCCACACAGCACCATTAGCTTGGCGCTTCATGCCTAGGTATACAGACGACAGGTATATGTCTTCGAAGACCTCATGCTGTCGCTCTTGCGGCACAAGAAGTAATGCGGGACTGGGTTGGGACCGCCTTTCAGGTTCGTGTCACCCCGACGTTTCGGAGGATAAGCAGCATGTTGCCGAAGAATTCGCCCCTGAAGCTCTTGTAGTCGGCCAGAAACGTATTGTACTTGGGTACTTCGAAAGACTCGGGCTTATCATCTAAACCGTCGCTGGGAGTAGAGGGGCAACTTGGAGGATAAGAGCTCCCCTTCTAGAACAGTGTCGTGCTGTTCTGTTCTGGTGTTTGAGGATGGCGAAGACCATGCAGGGAGGGCAGGGAAAGGAGACATCAGGGAGTCTGTCATCCTTCACATATATCCAGAACGTGGTCCTATCAAGGTCCTAGTCGCTGGACTCTTCCCGCTGCATTTCACGCTTTCATTCGATTCCTGCGTAACAGCTCAATATCTCCGCACTTTTTATACAGGTTGTATTGTGGAAGAAGGGAAATGGTGGCACTGGGACGTCGTAGGTTAGTAGTGACGGTTTCTAAATAGCGGACGCTGGTAAGGCTCTTTTTACTGCATTGAAGCCTCGATATTCAAGGCCTGTTTGACTTTTGAAGTACGCTTCAATCTTTTGTATGGGATGCAGGCAGAAGGAAGGTAAAAGATGGCCTAGGGCCTTTGATGCACCGAACGCTAATTAATTAAGGCCTGCCTGGGTATTAAAGCCCTCCTTGTAGTATTATGTGAGCTACAGGTCAAAGAACGGAAAAATATGGCCCAGGTGCTTCCGAGCATGATAGCAACGAGTCCTCGGTTATATAATGTGCTGAGACTCTTTACGCCACTCCAAGCACTTACTATTCGAGGCCTAAGTTGAGCGCTGAAGCGCTCACACAGTGGCAGTGTTGCCATCCATGTACCCAACGTCTATCACCTTCAACTTGATGTTCAAGGCTGATGCAGCAACCACTGCGATCGTCAAGGACTAGAGGACCAAGAGAACTGGGCATTCTACGCCACGAAGCGGAAGGCGGTGCCTCTGTACTCTGCACTAGACATTGAGAGCGAAGGGGTAAATCGCAAGCTTGACAGACTTAGATATATCCAGACGCGGCTCCGCAATGCGCTGTGGTTTGTCGAGACGACGGCTGGTGCATGCGGGCGAAGAGAGTAGACCGTTGGGTTGATTCTTGATGGCCAGTTAGAAGAGCAAATTGAAGGAAAAAAAGAAGTACATGGCTTGAGTACTTCTGAGTACGGCATTAAAGGTGCCTACTCATTTAAAGCGCTGAGACTCTTTACACTACGCGTTATCTTCATCGTCGAATTGCTGCCGATTCGGTGGATCTAGTCTACCTCTCCTTGAAGAGAAGAAGTTAAAGAAGAATCAAACACTGTGGACTTCCGCACACCACTGCAGCAATATTCATCTCTCCAATAGCCGCGATTCCCTTCGTGACGTTGTTGCCCGCAAGCATGAATCCACTATTTGGGAGCTGGATAGAGGAGGTTTCGCTATGTCACTTTACGGCTCAAGACCATGATTTCTTTTCAATACTCCCAGCCCAAAGCTATAGATGTCCCGTTCGAGGGATTGGATCTAGCTGATCGAGATTTCCTGATGAGGAAAGCAGTTCTACGCATTGTACATTAGCTAATTGGTCTTCCTGGCGTGTGAGGTCTACGTGCCCTATTTGTTCTGACTGTTTCAATGCGCACAGCAAATCTACATACTCCATTTCTTCAAGCAGCCCCAGCAGTTTCGGCAAGGTTGTTGGGGAATCCTGGGTTCGGCAGAGACACAAGAAGAGAATGGGATATAAACGTCAATGTTCAATACTCGCTTGCAAGCAACAGGATAGGATCTTTTCGCCGGTTTAATCGGCGATTGGACGGCTTCAGAGAAACAGTTGAGCGAAATTGATAGATAACGTGCTATGGATCAAAAATAGGGTAGAAGATTCGGCATGTTCCAACAGTTGGTTCAAGTATGTCCTCTTTGCTCAAACACTACGGTACGGTACTGACAGCACCCTGGCCTTGCAATTGGTAATCAGATCTATCTTTTCACGTTAGCACACGCATCCATCGAATAATCGGTTATAAGTACAAGAATAGGTATTGAAAACAAGTTCATTACCGAGGCCTTTAGCGTAAGCAAAATCCATCCCGAAGTACAATGCAAAGACTATGTACAAGTAAAACACTACATTGACATTGAGCATTGATCCTACTTCACACGTATATGCCTATCGCAGGTAATTTGTCAATGTTCACCAACTTCGCACCACCCCAAGTCTACAACAGTTTCGCTCAATTCACGGCCTACAAGTTCACTATAGAGGCAAGCACACTGCGATATGAGCCCGAAAATAGGACTTGAATTTATTTATAGATACTTTCTGCACATTTTCGACTTGGCACTTGCCCTTCTGGTTCAATGCTATGCTAACAAACCTCCTTCTATGTAGACCTACGGTCCCTCAACGGTCATCTGAGCAGATCCACTGCTCTGATACCCCTCCGTCGCCAAGATCTGATAGTTGTGCGTACCCAACTTCTGCCCGTACTTGGCCCAAGCATCGAAGTGATTCTGTCACAAACACGAATTAGCAACTGCTCACATCCGACCCACTCTCCCTTCTCAAAGCAAACCAAAACTCAACAAAACACAGAACAAAGACAAAACATACCTTAACCGTAATCGTCCCGCCAACCCGCTTCGTAGTCCTCACACTCCAAAACTGCTGGAGCGTCGCTGTCCCATCGATACTTGGCTGATTAACTCGCGTCGTCTGCAGGATATCATATGTGCCGCCGTCAGACGTGACTTGGCCCTTCTTGCTCGCTGCAGAAGCAGGGTTGTAGCTGCCGTACGCCTCGACAATGTAGTACTCGATGAGCGGGTTGCGCGTCCAGCCGTAGAGCGAGATGTAGCTGTTTACTTTGGCGGCGTTCCAGGTCCCGCTGTAGGTTACTACGCGTTCGGCGCCGGGGTTCCTGTGGAGCGGGAAGTGTTAGTGCTGGTTCTTAGCTGCGTTGGGTAGGGTTGGTGAGGACGGCGCAGGAGTGGGAAATGGGGGAGACGTGCCATCCTTTGCCGGCGACGAAGTTGTTGACATTGTTCCATGTGACGTCGTAGCTGCCGCCGGCACCGTTGTTGTACGTCACGCTGCCTTTGTTGTCGGTCCAGAAGGAGTAGAAGAAGCCGTTGTGCGTGCCTGTGCCGGCGGGGGTAGCCCTAGCGGTTAGATTGGCGTCTCTGGCTTCGGCTTCGAGAATGAGGTTTAAGGGGGAGGCGAGCGTTGCGATAACACCACCGAGGGCGAGCACGATGGATGAGAAGGCAACCATGGTGATGATGGTTCAGTGACTGTGAGTTGCTGGCTGCTCATATTTTTCTGGGGGGCTGCTGCTTAATATATGTATTGAGCGTGTAAACATCTTGATAGTGTGCGTGATTGTTTGGCCAAGATCAGTGAGGTAGTATCAGTCGGTCCGAGGGATCCCCAAATTGAGCATCATTTTGACTAGTCGTGTGTGACGTGACCAGTGGCGTTAATCTGCCGGTATATTTGTGGGGTACATAGGACTGGAGCCGTAGTTCCTGGCGGTAAAAGGAATGGGAATAAGGTACCGCTTGCAGCTTCGACAGCAAGAATCTCTGCAATCAGCTCTGTCAAGACCCTCTCAACGCATCGAATATCTCGTCGTTCGAAAGGATCCTACGCACAATTCCAAGTATTTCGGTCCACACACTCCAGCTTTTGCCTTCTGCAATAATGCCGGCCCAAAGTCCCTGTTGCCACTTTCAATTTCATACGAGAGCCTTGGCGACATGAAAACGATATGTTCAAAACCCCGTACAAGCCACCGGGTATTAATGCCCAAACAATTGAGTAACTGCGGAGTCGCTGACATTTGATCGAAACGCCATCCACCGTAAACTTTCGCCATGAACTATCCTCACAAGGCTAACAACAACAACAACAACCACCACTAACGCACCCTCCTTAATTTCTCCCTTCTTGCATCCCAAACCCTCCTCCCCATAAACCCAAGTTTAGTATCGTATTACTACTGCTTTCAGTCCTCACACCTCAACCTCGCCACACCAAACCAAGCACATACAAGCCCGCGCCAAAACGCGAAGCCTCCCGTCAAGCCAATCTAAACCCCCGCCAGCGCCTTGTCTCCAATATATACAACTCGGCATATGTCTTGTATCAGATGATTGTGCAGGGTAAATCGATCCGGGGAAGTTGACAGAAGCTTTTGCCTAGGGATTAAGCATTTAGCCGGTACTTGGGGCAATTCGGCGTGTAGAGCGGGTCTACGTATGGAGTTTAAGAAGAGAGGATAAATGATGGCTGGGCATAGGAATGGAAGGGAAGAGGTGATGGGATAGTCTATGACGTTGTTGAAAGCCTGGTACAAGCCTGAATTTTTTTTCCCGTGGACGTATAGGTGAATGCGCATCTTTGACGGCTTTGTTTTTCTCCAATAGCACCTTTAATAGTCTCCAAGCTCATCTCGCCTGTATCCGACGATTGCTTATTGGCCAAAAGCGTTTAAAACAAGACAGAAGACGTAACAAGTTCCTGCACGACGTGGTACGTCGTCTCTGACATTGGACAACATAACTTGTCCGCAACGACTATGCAAGAAGCACACGGCGCAGAGATTGAGAAAGTGCAAGGTATGTCATCTAGAATCATGATACATTCCTTTGGTCTGGACATTCTCGCTGTCCTTGTGCTATTCTTATGCTCAATGCCACTCTACGCATTCAAACTTTCTTCCCAGTATAAACGCCAGCCCATATGCAAATTGAAAAGGAAAATGCCTAATATGCATGTTCACCTGAAAATGCCACCCAATCAAACAAGACAAAATGGCAAAGGGATATCATGTTATGCAATGTAAACTTTGAGTGAGAAATCTGAAACAAGAGAGAGAGAGACGCTAAATAATATGGGATTTCTTCTCGCTCACTTCTAGCTCTTTCATGTATTTGACGAAAGACTTCTTGTGTACCTGTACGTTGGTCAGTAAACTCATCTTTCTTCAGTTGTTTCAAGCACACTTACCAGACCAGCATACTTGCCGTCTCTGAGCACGCAAATGTATCTCAAGCCAAGCTTGACAAAACACTCGTACACTAGATCCATAGGAGAGTGCACATCGAGCGCGACAGGTGCAGGGTCAATGTATGGCGTGAAATCACTAGGATCTAGCAACTCGCGCCCTTCTTCGTTCTGAGGTTCTCGCCCTGCCGCCCAATCTACTTGTGGCGACATGAGACACAATGTGTTTTCCTCGTTCTCGAGCTTATCAAGCGCAAATTCGAGATCGGGGGCTGGTATGAGGCCAACGAGTACTTTGTTTTTGATGATTGGTAGACCTCCATCGAGCTCACCCAACATCTGCAGCCAACGCTGTTTGTCTCGAAGTTCCGTAGCCGGGATTAGAGACTCCTCCGAGATGTCGATGAGATGATCCGGTCGAATACGGGGAGTGATGTCGCCGAGTTCGGAAGTGAAGATAGGGCGAACTTTGTTGTCCAGAAACGGGTACGAGTTCATGTCTGTGAGAAGATCGTAGATGCTGAGGGGCTCGATGGCATCAGCTACCCACTTTGAGACAAGAATACCGAGCGAGAATGGTAGAACGTGATCCAAGCTTCCTGTAAGTTCAAAGAGAATGACAGCCAAGGTGATAGTCAGGCGGGTAACACCGGTCATGGTCGCGCCAGCAGCAACCATGGCATATACACCAGGGACCACGCATGAGCCAGGCGGGCCAGTCGGTGTACAGTTACCAAAGATCCCAAGATTGCTATAGCGAAGAGCGAAGTACTGTACGCTGTGGCCAATGAATCTACCAGCAAGTCCACCAACGACCATCGAAGGGACGTAGATACCAGCAGGTACCTTGATACCGAAGGTAACGACGGTCAGGCTAGCTTTAATGACGAAAGCGATGAACAAGACTTTGAGCACACTGGGAATGTGCTCACTTGTAGGGCAAAGGCCATCGCCAGAGTCGGTATATGTGTCACACGGGCTTGCCAATTCAAAGAGAAGTTCAGTAACTGGAAGTTTCGTGTAGCGGTTCCAGAAGCTGATCAGCCCAGTCACAAGTGCAACGATGAACACCTCCAAAAGTGGATATCTCTTGATGATTGGAATGCGGCGAAATGTTCGTGCCCAAATGCGAGACGCCTTGATGAACAATGCACCGAGAACGCCACCGACAGCGCCAGTGAACACAAACGTTGCGAGTTCGAAGAACTTCCAGTCTAAGTGGTAACGCACTTCGAAAAGCACAATCTTTTTAGTTCCGTAAGGATCGAGGAATTTCAAGGATAGAGCGGCGGCCTTGTTTGAAGTTAGTTTAGCTAAGTTAAGGCGCAAGGGATACTTACGATGCAACAGAAGAAGGTCCTGAACAGAGTCTTAGAAGGAAAGTAGTAGCTGACCTCCTCCAAGCTGAATAAAACACCGCCGATGGGAGCGCCGAAAGCAACAGCTACACCGCTGGCGGCACTGGCGCTCAAGATTTCTCGGCGCTTACCATCATTGTCACTGTACTTGGAGAAGATACGGCAAGCGATGTTTCCAATGCAAGTGGCTATGTGGACGTAAGGGCCTTCCTTACCAAGGCTCAAACCCGATGCCACACTGAGGATCAAGGCGACGGTTTTGATGATCAATGTTCGGAGACCCAGGTAGCCGTGAAGAACAAAACCACTCAAGATGACTTTGACTTCAGCCACTCCACTGCCAGCGGCGGAGTAGTATACCATGGGTGGGCGCAGTTGGGCTTCTTGGAATCGTGCCTCTGGGCTGACGCTACGCTTACGATCCTCCTCGTCAGGGTCTGAAAGCCGGCGTACATCAGCACCCAGATTTTCGTCTAGCGTGGAGAGAGATATGGCCGAGGGAATAACGGTCTTGGTCGTCAAGGTCAACAGACAGGACGCCATGGACAGTGCAATGACTGAAAGCACAAAGAATCCATACTGGGTGTAAACAACATCCAGTCTGTCACTGCGAAAAAACTTGGACCAGTGGACCCAGTTGTCGCAGATGGACGCGCCATCACAACAGATTTTGCGGCTCTTGTTCCACCCCACGGTACAGTACCCCTGTTTCCAGTCGAAGAGGGTTGTCTCGGTGGTGTTGACAAAGTAGGCACACATTGCAGTGAGCACTCCGATGATTGCTACCAACACCCAGCCTTGAGCCCCGTCGAACCATGCGGCTAGACGGCCTCTGATATCCTTTCGGCTTCGGAGAGCCTTCACACGGTATGCATCGGCGATGTTGTCATGCACCCAGTCTGTCGACGTGAACTGGTCGTACCAGACGCGGTTATCCTGCCACAGCGATGCCCTGGCTGACTGCATGCTCTCCTCGAGTCCTGCCCGTCGCTCGCCCAGGGCATTCACCAGGCGCTGACTAAACGAATGGCTGAAAGAGCCCGCTCTGCTCACCCGCATGCGTGTGCTTGTGGGCAGCTGGCTGTTGTGTCTCTTCTGGCCAGGGCGGGGCGTGCCCGGCGTGGTGACGGGGAGGCTTGTGTACGAGGGGTGGCTAGGGCCATGGTGACCAAGCAGACTCGATCTCTCTGTCAGGTGTTCCCTTGATCGAGAGAGATCATATTCCGAGGACCGCATCTGCCTCAGCGGGCGGAATGTAGCCGTTGGAGAGGTGGGCGTCGTGCTGCTGACGGTATCGTCGCGTTCCCGCTGCTCGACGGTGTAGTCATCGTCGTCGTCGGCAGCGGCATCGTAGTCGTCGACGCTCCGGTACGAGTGGAAGGATTTAGGCATAGCGACAGTGCAGAAGAGGGAGCGCTATGTGGATGACTGTGGGACCGCTGGGTATTAGTGGAGAGTCACAAGAAAACATTCCACCGAGTCGAGGCAGCCATTTAGGTCATCTGAAAGGTGAGGGCAGTGTAACGGAGGTCTGATGTCTCGGCGGCACTCCTATGCCCTCCCCACACCTGCCTGGCGATCCTTGACCTTGCTTGGCTGCTTGGGGATTTGACGTACCGGACTTTGGTATTACTATGGCCTCTGTCCATATGTCCACCCGCTAGACGCGAGAAAAAAAGGGGCGGAAGGGACTGAAGCACGTCTACACGGGCACAAAGGAAGGACTCGAATTAGTTTGCTCCAAGCATTCGATGCCGCTCACATGCTGTGGTTGTGTGTATGGCGGTTGGCGCGTGACCCGACAGCGCGATTATGACGGAGTAGGGGTCCAGCTGGGAAGGCAGGCACACCGAGGCGTCAGCTTAATTCGGGAAGGCGTGTTTGAGATCAGCGTCCAATCACAGCATGCCTCTGCAACCACCTCGAGGTACTACCCCACCAGTCATCACGGGTTGTTGAAGTCTGCCACTTCGGAGAATATATCTAATTCAATCGGAAAAATTCAAGCTTGTGCTCGTTATCTTCCTCAGCCTCATTGTCTTAAAGAATTCAAACGCGAGTCCATTCAGTTTGTCGTCCGCGATTTTAGACCGTAAGTCGGGCTAACGGTACCTTGCCTGATAGGAACGGCTTCTTGCATCTTCGTGTTACCTTCAACGAACACTTTTCACCAACCCTGCCGAATTCGATATGGTAGGTTTGGGCCTGATGTAGAGTTCTTCTTCGGGGAATACAACGCTGATCCTGACAACAGCCGGCTCCGTATGAACAGTTCTTCCTCTTTGGAGACTCGATAACGCAAGATTCATTTGACCAGGCCCGCGGATTTGGCTTCTCTGCAGCCCTCCAAGCCGGTAGGTCCATACCCAGGCGTTCTTTGCTTATGGACCTTATTTTTCCGGCCTGAACTTTTGCCGTCCAAGTCGCTCTATTGCCATGGCTTATGCTGACCTGCCACAGCATATATCCGACGACTCGATGTCGTCAATCGCGGGTTCAGGTAAGGCACAATCCCCTCAACCGTGGAATTATTGTTGATTCCCTGACAGCGGGTACAACTCCCGCCAGGCACTCAAGGTGTTACCAGCCATTGTGCCCTCTCCGGACCAGGCCAAAATCCGCTTCCTGGTAAGCGTAACCTCTTCACGTTTGATACACCTTGGCTGATCTTAAAGACCATATTCTTTGGAGCGAATGATTGCTCGTTGGTAGACGCACCAAACGCGCAACACATCCCTCTGGATGAATACAAGGACAACCTCAAGAAAATCATCACTCATCCCCAAATTGTGGCCCATAATGCCCACATCATCCTTATCGCTCCACCTCCGATCAATGAGCACCTGTGGTGGCCAAGAGACCAATCCAAAGGTTACACAAGTGTATCGCGAGTGGCGAGTTCGACCAAAGAATATGCGGACGCCGCAGTTCAAGTTGGTGCTGAGCTCAATGTCCCCGTAGTCAATCTGTGGAAAGCGTTCATGGAGAAGGCGAACTTCGAGCTGGATACCTGGACGCCTGAGCTTCCTCTGCCTGGATCTTTGAAGATTCCGCAGAACGATGCATTGACAGAGCTCATGTATGATGGTAAGGCGCTTTGTTCGCGTCGTTGTGTTTGAAACGCTAATTGGGCGTGTAGGCCTCCATTTGCAGCCGGCAGGCTACAAGATTGTGTTCCAGGGAGTCATGGATACGATTGCTCAGCAATGGCCTGAGGAAATGCCTGACAAGTTGCCTTGGGTCTTCCCCGTCTGGCACGACGAGGATGCGTGGAAGGTGTGGGAGAGTGCTCAAGCATCAAAGTAGACTGCGGGCTCTCTTGGCGGGAGGACTACGGAGCTGATTTAGGAGAATGCGACGGATCGCTGAATCCAGTAGCAGAAGGACTAGGCGGCTGAATATATAGAAAATAGACATGCACCTGCATGCACGTGCAGAAGCATTGCGGTTCCTTTGATTCGCCCTCAGATCGGTGGAAGCTGCGGGGATGCGGGAAGCCATCTTGGCAACCCAAACTCCGGGACAGTGCCTTGGTGGCGGGCAGGCCGGCGAACATCAGAGTGTCACGGTTGAGCAGAGAAAGCCGAATTTCGCACAACCACACAGTCGCAGCACAATCCCGTTTCTTCCCTGGACCCGCACTACTGCTTCCCTCTCTGCTACACGGCCGAGTCTAGCCTTTTGGAATATCCCGACTAGGCGGCCGCATGCGCCTTCCACTGCCCTCTCGCAACACCCCATTCCTCTGTGCACACTCGACCCTCCTTGCCCTGCACCACCAACAGCCAATTACACCATAGCCTCACTCGCGGCTCCTAAGCCTTCCTTCTCAAACACACGTCTCCAGCGTCCATCTCAGCCTGCGGTCTACAATCTCTCCCTCGAGCTTCGTGTCATCAAGACCTCTCAATACACAACTTCGACATTACCAACTCTCATACTAGCCAACTAGCAAGGAGGCCGTAAAGTCAGCAGCGCTGCTGCTACTCTGCAGTACGTTGGAAGGGGAGGATACGAGGTGAAGGCTGGAGTCTCTTCATTGAGTACTCCCTTCCGAGGGATGAAAGTTCCACGGGGATGGATCCCGAGAGCATAGCCTTCCAGCCCCGCGACGACTTCTGGCGGTTCCAGAACGAGATGATCCGCGTGCAACAAACTCAAGCCGATCTTTCTGACCGCGTCTCTCGCCTGGAACGCAAGCAGGAAGACGACTCACGCCTCAAGAACGTCTGGGGAACGTCCTCTCCCTTTCCTTCGGTGTTGGGGGGCACACCGCAACAAGGTAGCATCGCTGTATGCGTGTTTGATGCTCTGGCTGACAAGCAACAGTGCCACTCCAGCAGCCAACCGCGGAACACTTCTCTAGCTTTGACGATCACTCGAACAACCTCATCGGTAACCTCCAGCTCGACGCTGATGAGGAACCTCGCCGCGTAGGTGCCACATCTCGTGCGAATAGCGTTCGATTCGACGAGACAGCAAATCATGGTCACTGGGCTCATGCGTCACGATCGTCATTGGACTTGATCCCTCGCACGGGGAGTGGCTTGGGCGGCCATCTCATGAGCGAGCGCAGTTATTCACACAAATCCGACGGACGACAGAGCTCTGCCGGCCAGTCTGTTCATTCAGCGACGTCTGGACGGGCAAATAGTCTCACTGGTTTCGGGCCAGTCATGCCAATCGAACCTCCAGGGCTGGCGCCTGGCTTGTTCATCTTGGGCTCTGTGCCTGCCATCATCCGTTGCTGGCTCAACACTAATTTCAAGCACGACACTCTGCTGTATGCCGCCATATGCACTGGATCATACACTTCGTATCTCAGCCTACGGATTGTTGAGCACCTGGGCTTCCAGGACCAGCTCATTCTCAACGACGACGGCATACGAAAGGTCAAGCTTCCTGTATTTCTCCCAGAAGCAGTGCCTGTTTCTGCTTCGTCTCGTTCGAGCAGTCCCGTGCCACAGCTTCCATCAATCGAAGTAGAGTTCACCGTGATGGAAGACGATGATTTCCAGGAAAATCCCAAGGCCATCCAAATCTTCCTTGGCAGCGACGTACTCCGAGCACACAACGCCGACTTACTGTTTTCCTCGAATCAGCTGACTCTGTATGACGACGATCGCAGTAAGCTCCAGATACCGCTCGTGCGTCCGGAAGATGATCACGCTTTCAAGTATCTTTTCGTGGCCAACGGTGTTCGTTCTTCGGTAGCACAACGCGACAGGTCGGATTCCCTTGCTGTATCATCACAGCCTGGTGTCATCAGTGAGAGATCGAGCAGGCTGTCTGGTGATGAGCCTCGACAGTCAGCAAATAAAGTCAATGACATGAGTATGACAAACAGCTCTGATGAGAGTAGCTCAGTTGGCCGCAGGAGTCTTGAGCAGCGTCCGTATCTAAGCCTTTCCACGAATCGTAATGATTCTGCAGAAGCGCACGAATCCAGCGCTGCGACTGAATCTTCTCGTGCAGGGACTTCTCCGGCGATCTGGAACAACTGGAGAAGGGATCAGACTGAGAAGGCCAGTTCCGGCTCCCTAGACTGGACTAACGTGGGTAAAACCACAAGCTCAAACTCAAATTACCAGCGCCGTGACACAGGAATCAAGGTGCTGAAGCCTTCCAAACCATCACGAACCTTGTCCACTTCGACGTCATCTCCCATTACGGGCCAGTCACGCTTCTTTGATGAGGGAAAGACAAGAGGCGAGACTGAGTCCGCCGTTGCAGGCGCTCCGCCACAAGGGAAGCGGACAGCATCTGGGGAGAAGGCAAAGGAAAATGCACCAGCCCTTGTCAAGCCTCGCTCCGCGAATCCCATTGGCGGTGCTTCTGCCTTTGCGTGGCTGAACAATGGGGGTTCGAAGAGGAACTGAATGTCTGATGCTGGCCTGGACGGTGGCTGATAGCGTCAAGAGCCTCATGTCTGAAGGCGGCTTGTAGGTTGCAGCTTGATATGCTAAGGCTGAAATGCCAGAGGCAAATAATACTAGCAAACGATATAATGGTTAATGAAATACCAATTCACATGTGCACGTCCATGTCCAGGTCCAAGTGATCATGCGGAGCGTGGGCCCTGGGCGGTGTTTGTGCGCGCCTGAGCAGGCCCTCGTGGACAGGCCGCTGTACCACGGCGGCTGTAACTTGAGTGAAGGGCAACCAGGCTGGCGGGCCTGGAGCACACCGTGGTGCGTGTGCCAGGCGAGGGGGCAGAAAGTGATTGCTCTGCGGTACCCCCGCGGATAGGCAACCAGGGGCGCCGCCGCCAAGCTCGCTTATTTTGCAAGGCTGAAAGAGCAAACCCTGGGTGACGAAGGTGAAAGGCAGGTCACCGCCTGCCACTCATTTCCGTGGTCACTGCGCCTCGTCGACGTCTCACGCTTTTGGACCGCGCACAGAGACCTGCCCTCGCCGCCGCCGAGACGCGTTTGGCTGCCCCCACCCCCCATTCTCGTTCCTGTTTGCCTCGAAGCTCTCACGGGCTTCACGGCAGGCGCCCAGCTTCACGACGGCCTCCACCAACAGCAAGAAGCGGAAGATTGTGGAGCCAGCCCGCAATTCACCGAGGGACGACGTCGCAGCCCAGGCGCCGAATGTAGTGGGCGGTGCGGCTGCCTCTCCTCGCTCCTCCCCGCACCCCTCTGCCTCTCCCCCTCGCTATCTGCCGCCCCATCTGCACGACGAAGTCCTCGTAGACCCCATGCCGGACTCTGGCAGTCCTGCCGCACGAGACAGCTACACGGGCGCGAGCTCCCCCAGCGAGGCCTACGCCAACCTGACTCTCGACTCCTCCGAGGCCCCCCTCCCCGACACCGACCGCGCCCGCGACCAGCAGCACCAACATCCACACCAGCCACGAACTCTCCCGCGCTCGTCGTCGCCAGCCAAGCGCCTCCACTCCGACATGGACGACGGTGCCATGGACCTCGACTCGTCCGCCTCGGGCGTCCGCCGCAACAGCCGGCAGTCGAGCCCGCGGCCCACCAAGCCGCTCCCCGCCGCTGTCGGTGCTTCCCAGCGCAGCGCCCGGGCGACTTCAGTAGAGATGGCAGACGCTCCAGCCAACCCCGGCAGCCCGGACACGGACGACTCAAACGCTCCTTCCTCAGCAACCAGCATCGACGCCTCACAGCAGGCTGACCTCCCCAGCATCGGCGAGCAGGTGGCGAGGGTCATGGCCATGATGATTGAGCCACCCAAAGAACGACAGGAGGGCTTCATCATATCAGAAAAGTGGCTCGAACGAGTCTGGGCGAGGACGTCGGACAATCTCAGCCGGCCGCAGGACTTCAGCAAAGAAGCTACCCAAGGGCCAATAGGGCCAGTAGACAACTCGGAACTCGTGGATTCGGACGCGCTCGACGACGATCTGGCAGACCCGTACGGAGACGACTTCATCCCATTGAGCAAGGCTGCGCAGATGGGTCAGGACTTCGAAATTCTACCTCTCAAAGCCTGGAACCTGGTAGTCAGCTGGTACGGCATCAAAGCAACCTCGCCTACAATCCGCCGCTATGCCTACAACACCGTGCCAGATAAGAGCAGCGAAAACATTCAGTACGAACTTTTCCCTCCGGTTCTCACCCTTCGGAAGGTGCACAAATCGGTTCCCATCGCGACGGATAACTCGCCGTATGCGAAGAAGATAGTTGCTAGCCGCTATGAGAGCTTCCTGAGTTTTGTCGAGGCTGCGAAGAAGCTTGCTGGCATTGATCCGAATAACAAGGTTCGAGTTTGGCGAATCCTCAAAGCAGCGCCATCCGATGCGCCTCAGCAATCGCAGCCATCAGGTATGCTGACTCCAGACGCTTCGCCTCGCAATGGCTCGCCTGTTTCTAACCAGCCAGCTACTCTCATCATGGACACAGCCAGCTTTAGTGGCCTAGCATTCGGAACAGAGCGCGAACTTGTAACAGGCAAAGACGACAAGGCCAACGAAGAGTTCAACGAATCTTCAACTCTGGCGGAAGCTGGCATCACCCAGGACCAGGTCATCGTCCTTGAAGAACATGACGAAAAAGGAGTATACCTCTCAGACACAATCAAGGCTTCCCCCAAAAACAAAGCTGGCAAAGGAACACAGAGTGGTCCCAACAGCGGGAGGAATACACCAAATTCAGGCGCTCTTACTCGTGGCAGGACGCGAACTGGCAAAGTACGCGGCCATGTTGGCCTGACCAATCTCGGCAATACCTGCTACATGAATTCTGCTCTTCAATGCTTGCGTTCCGTCGAGGAGCTTAGTATCTACTTCCTGAACAATAAATGGGAGGATGAGATCAACACGAACAACCCAATTGGCCATAAGGGGGCAATCGCAAAGGTTTACGCGTCCCTGCTCACCAGCATCTATGACGTCGGTAGCATCTCGTCCTTCTCGCCAAAGAATTTCAAGAATGTTCTAGGCAAAGCGAACAGTCTTTTCTCAGGCTATGGACAACAAGATTCTCAGGAGTTTGTGAGTTGGCTGGTGGATGCCCTTCATGAAGATCTCAACCGTGTACATGTCAAGCCGTATCGAGAGAATCCTGATTCCGATGACAACACGTTCCGGGACCCGGAGGCGATCAAGCAGTTAGGTGAGACATACAGAGACAATCACCGTGCTCGCAACGACTCCGTGGCTACCGACCTGTTCAGTGGTAAGTAAACATGCTCTATCTCCAGAGCTCTATTGAATTGACACAATGAAGGGTTCTACAAGAATACCATGGTCTGTCCCGAGTGTGACAAAGTCAGCATTACATTCGACCCCTACAGCCAGCTCACGTTGCAGCTTCCAATCGAGCAAACTTGGACACATACAATCACGTATGTCCCACTCTACGGCAGGCCAATCCAGATGGAGGTCGACATCGATAAGAATGCTTCCATCAAAGCGCTGAAGGAGTATGTTGGCAAACGTGGCGGAGGAGTCAAAGCCAGCCACCTAATGGCTTCCGAAGTCTACAGCCACAAGTTCTACAAACATCTCGACGACAAATCATCCATTGCGGAATACAATATCAGCGCAAGGGACGACATCTTCTTCTATGAACTTGAACACGCACCGAGCAACTGGCCCCCACCTAAGAAGAAGGGCTCGAAATACAAATCCTACTCTCTTTTGCATGGTTCTTCAGATGAGGATATTCCAGACTCAGCATCACCACTTCACGATAGCATCGTCATTCCAGTTTTCCATCGCGGCCCCAGTGCGACAGCATATAGTAGAGGTCAGACACACTCGATGGCCTTGTGGCCCTTCCACATAGTCGTAACCCGCGAGGAAGCCAAGGACTATGATACAATCCTGCGAAAAATTCTCGCAAAGGTCGCCCAGTCAACTACTCGGCAGATCTTCAGCGAAGTCAGTGGTGATCCTTTGGGTTCTCGTTCTAGCTCTGATGTGGTTCTTACCACGGAAGAAGATGCTTCGCCAAATGATCCACAGGTCAAAGATGGCTCAATCGAAGGAGAGGATATGGTGGAAGTTACAATGACCGACCCGACCGAAGCATCCTCTGGAACAGCAGAAACTACTGATGCAAATGATGTCCCCGACATCTTACGGCCTGGCAGCTATATCCCTCCAGAGTTTAGGCATCTTTTCGAAATCAAGCATACTCGAAAGAGCACTGAGATCGTGACCACGGGTTGGAGCACAGTCGATCACTCCCGACCTCTCGAGCCGATTTCCAAGCGTATTCGCATTCCTCCGTCACGAGAAGAATCCGTGCAATCCTCTCCAGGCGGCAGCGAAGGCTCTTCCAGCGATGAAGATGAGAACTCTCCACAGACCATCGACGCCGAGGCTGCCATTGAAGCGGCGAATGTCAGCAGCGATGAGGACATGCAGACAGTCGATACCGAGGCTACTTCATCCTCACGAGGTGGGCGGCCTAAGAAGAAGAGCAAGAAGCAGCGAAAACAAGAGCGCAGACAGGAGCGGAAACACAAGGGCAACAAAAACTTCAAGAAGTCGAAAGTTCCAGAGCAGCCAAACTTCCTAGATTACCCAGACGATGAGGAAGATGCGAGCCTCGTCCGCATGGGTGAGGCTTTGGTACTCGAGTGGGACCCGAAGTCATACGAGGCTCTGTTTGGTGGGAGCTCAGAAAACGATGCTCGAGGTATGGAGACCATGAAGTCTCTCGAGCTCTTAGAAGACCTTGAAATCCAGAACAAAAAGGCTAGGCGCATTGCTCGTCGGAAGAATGGTATCACGCTTGAGGAGTGTTTCATGGAATCTGCGAAGAGCGAGGTGCTCTCTGAAGACAATGCTTGGTATTGCAATCGTTGCAAGGAGCTTCGACGTGCCACCAAGACCCTGGACATCTGGACAGTACCCGACATTTTGATCATACACCTTAAGCGATTCAGCGGCCATCGGACGTTCCGAGACAAGATCGAAGAATTAGTTGACTTCCCAGTCGAAGGCCTTGATTTGTCAGGCAAAGTCGGCTTTCCAGAGGGCAAAGACCTCACTTATGATCTGTTTGCGGTAGACAACCATTACGGTGGGCTTGGGGGAGGTCATTACACCGCCACTGCACAAAACTTCTTCGACAAGCAGTGGTATGAGTACAATGGTAAATGATTTAGTCTTGATTAAAGGCTCAAAGCTAATTATAGTAGACTCCATAGTGTCCGCTTGTAGTTCGGGCCAAAAGGCTGTGACGCGCGCCGCATACCTTCTCTTCTATCGCCGCCGTTCGCCTGTCCCTTTAGGCCCTCCCTCGCTTCAACAGATTGTCACCGCAGACAGCAGTCCCGACTCTGAAGAGGAGAACGACCCCGAATATCAGCGATCCCGCTCTCCGGCGGGAAACGGCTTGCGCCTCGGCGATTCGTCCCGCAATGGGTCGTCGAGCGCTGGCGCAGCCGTAGCGGGAGCAGGAGTCCTGCGAGGGGGTGGCTCTCAGCTCTCAGTAGCCGCGAGCCTTCCAAGGAACGCAGCCGCAGCCGGGAACCTAAGCGATGATGAGATGGACACGCTTCCACCGCCGTACGGCGACGATGCAGATGAAGGGTACCACGATTCGGTGGACAACTCCTTCATTGGTGAGATGTATGCCCCATTGAATAGATTTGATGACCCTGTATGGAGTTTTGATACATTGAACCGTTCTAGGAGCCAAGATCGAGATTACGATGACGCCGCATCGGACGCTCCGAATCTAGGTTCTACGACCGGCGAGCTGGGCAATCGCATGATGGAGGACTTTTCTGATGACGTCGAGGGTACACGACCTGGTGTGTCTACGCCTACGGAGGGAATACTGGCCAATCTTGGCAACGATCACAGCGATGAGGAAGTCGCTGAGATTGTGCTCCGGAGTGAATGAGTTGGGGGGTGACTAGGTCTTTGCGCTATCGAAGACTTACTAGGTGGTAGAGAAGTGGGCATGTGCACTCCTGTAGCTGCAATCATTGAAACATGAAACCTTGGTGCCCATGAGGGAAATCCTTCTCTCGCACTACACAGTTCACATGGCACAAGACATGGAAGGTCCAGAGAGAAAAATCAAAAGCATGGTTATGGAATGGATGGATGGATTGTAAATGGACATTTTCTTTTCCCCTTTTTTTTCTTCTTCTTTCTTGAAATGATTCACGCGAAATGTATTAGACTAGACTCGACTCGACTCGACTCGGCTCGACATCTGGACTTGGCTGTGAACGTGGCGTAGGGCGGGAGATGGGGGAGGGACGAGGGCGTTACACGAATTGAAAGGAAAGCAAATATATGTCTTCTTGATCGGCTGGGGCTCTTCTCTTCTTGCAAGGAAGGAGGTGGTTGGAGTTGGTAGCCAGGTCCATTTTCTTATGCATAGGGTGTGGCGCTCGGAATTGAATTGTTTGGTGTGATACGTTTTGGTGTTTGAATTTTGAATGCTGAATGCTCGTGGTGATGGCTAGTCTCTTTGGTGTTGCTACAAGCACGCTGACGCCTTTCCTATCTAACAATAGAATGGGCGTTCTGTGGTTGTTTCAGCTCGGATAGAGGGACACGCCGCGACGTATGATAGAGTATGTGTGGATTTACATTACCCTTTCGAGGGATAAGGGATTGCCCGTCTTAGGACAAGTAAGTGGACGAGCCAATCTCCTAAGGCGTATGATCAATGTATCAAGCACCCCAGGCTAGCATTCACCTGGGCCCATTCAAACACCACCGAAAGTCGGATGAGATGTTCGGGGCTATGTAAAGATTCAAGCCACATACGGAATACCCAACACGGAAAGTGAGATAGAGAAGCTCGAGTCCCTCCGACGAATCCGCCAAAAACTCCAAGCATTCTCGCAATCCGGAGAATACCACGCATCACCGCCGCCACATACAATCGGGACCGCCCAATCTCCTCGTCGACTTCCCTTGCCTTTCTGAGCACTTGTTCCCTTCTGAGCAACGCTCTCCAACCACATTCCTGCCCCGCCCGTCCAGCTCACCGCGCGCACAGCTCGCGCAGCTCGCGCGCCGTAAGCTGACTCTCTAGCCAAGCACGCGCTTACCACGTCGCTCTGCTGAGCTCTGCTGAGCTCGCGCGAATGGACGGGCGGTCTTTCCGGCTTCGCCAGACGGGCGAGCGAGTGAGCGAGCAGGTGCCCCGAATCGAGGTAGTGGATGATGTCTGGTGGGAATGTAAAAATGGTAAGGCTGTTTTTTCGGGGCAACAGAAAGGCAGGCGGACAGGAATAGAATTTTTTGGTCTTTTCGTTCCGGGGCTTGGCTGGGTGATTGGGCGGATTGTGATGATGATGGGTGCTGTGAACAGGTGGTAGGTAGGAAAGGGTTTGTGTTATATGTGTTCTGTGGAGGCTGGTTTTTCTTGGGGGCATCATCTTAGCTGTTCGTTGTCCTTTCGTTTCTCTGAGCATTTTTCTGCATTGTGTGGTGCATTTTTTGGTGGGCTTCTATTCTGCTTCTGTTTGGGATAATTGTCATATTCTTCTCTCTGCTACTTGGAGCTGATAATCATGATTGGAAGTTGTTTTTGTGGCAAGGTTGCGTTTTCCTTTAACGAAGCGACTATTAATAACACTGTACTCAAACCTCCTCCCGTGGTAGCTGTTCACTCTACATCAATGCTAACCAGCTGTAGGTCCTCTGCCATTGCACAAACTGCAAGCGAATAACCGGTTCCCTCTTCAGCACCAACATCTCTGTCAGCTCCTCAGACTTCGAGGTCCAGGGGACACCAAAGACGTTTTCTTTCGACAGCGGCCAGGGACCCGTTTTTGAGATCTTCTTCTGTGGCGAGTGCTCTTGTGTGTTGTGGAAGACGACAAATGCTCCAGCGCTTGCGAAATTCACGATTCTCCAGGCGGGTTGTTTGAAGGATGGATGTGATGAGTTTCTGCCAGATGGGGAAATATTCGTGGGCGAGAGGTGTGCGTGGTTGAAGCCGTTGGAAGGAGCGCAACAGTCCTTAGGGCCTTTCTTGAGAGCCGAAAAAGCCGTGCAGGACGCTTGAAGGCTTAATTGCGGAACAGTATCCTACATCTATCCTCTGCACAAGATATGTTGATTTCAGAACTGGATTCATATTGTTCATTTGCCATCGGCAGCAGCTTTCGCAGCAGCAGCCTCTCTCTTTCGCTGTAGATATCTCTCCTTTGCGCTACTGATTTCAGTCGCAGTCTTTTGGCTCTTGCTTGCATGAAGCAGCTTGGCTTGCTCCTCTGCCTCTTCATCTGCCTTCCTCTTGTTGGCCAGCTCGATCTGATCAGCGATCATTCGAGTCTGCCTTTCACGCTGGGCGTCACGTCCCGGCTTCGATGGTGCGTATTTCGATCGGTAGTCGGCAGCTTGCTTTGCGGGTGCAGTAGACGTCGATACGGGCTTTGGTTTTGCAATGATATTCAAGCCAGCATTGAGCAACTGTCGTTTGTCTGCAACCTGGCCATCGTCGTTCAAGATGATGTTCTTGCCTTTCTTGCGCATCTCTTCAGCCAGCTCCGCATCCGTCTTTGTGTTGTCCTCTTCGAGCGGCGTCTTGATGCCGTCTTTCAGGGCTTGGGCGGCTGCTTCCATTGCCTCTTGATGCCTTCGCTCCTGCTCCCATAGCATCTGTTTGTGAAAACTCTGCATGCCGTGTTTCTTCTTTCTTTCTTCCTCTGCCTCCAACCGTTTCTTCTCCTCTTCCTCGGCTTGCCGCGCCTCTTCCTGCTGTGCCTTGTACGCCCCGGTGACAAACTTCTCCTTGTCGGCAAAGTCGTCGCCTTCGGCCTCGCGCTCACGCTGCAGCAGCTTGTCCCGTGCCCTTAGCTCATCCTTCTTGCGTAGCTCGGCCGCCTGAAAGAGGCTGTCGATGTACTGGGGCTTTCGGTCCTGTGCATTCACTTGCTCGGCTGCCTTCTTTGCGGCACTTTGGGCGTGAAGGGCGTCGTATGCCGCGTCGTAGTCGTATATTGAGGCATCTGCATCCAAGGCCTCTTTTGCGCGGGCCTCTGCCTCTTGTGCACTGGCTGAGTAGAAGATTATGGGCGCATCCGACTTTTTCCGTGTTGGCGGTGCAAGGGGGGCGCGTTGCTTCGCTTTGGGGCGCAGTGGCTTTGACGGCTCTGACGAGGGTGCGAGAGTGTCGTCGAAGGTGAATTCGCTAATCTCCTGCGCGCCGTCTGCTGTGGTCTTGGGTGTGTCATCCTCCTCGGCATCAAAGCGCGCCTTCTTCCTTGCAGGCGCAGACTTTGCTCCGAGCCTCGCCGGCGGGTTTCCGGCCTTGTTCTTCGCGTTGAGCCCGAACTTGAACGACATGTTGGTGGGCGGTGTTGGAGTTGTTGAAAGGGTGTCATGGCACGTCGAGACTTGTCTGGTGCCAAGACGGCACGCACCAGTGAGATCATCCAAGACCCCCGAGCCTCCGCACCGTCCCAAGTTGATTCACCCTCCCCCGCCCACACCCTCGACTTTCCATGTCTTGCTGGCTCCGACTGCCTCGTCACAGCCCTTGCCATGGAGGGGCAGGCTAAGGATGCTGCACCCAAAAACATCTACTCCGAGGCCAAGGCAACTCAATTTCACTTCAAATCGCGCTCAAAACGTCGTGGTAAACACGACGACAGTGAAGACAAGGACGAGAGACGCAAAAGCCACCGCGAGTCCAGGCGCCAACACAAGGAGAGGCACCGTGCCTCCCGCGACCACCATCCGTCGACGCGAGACGGCGGCTACTCGGCCGCGGAAACGCGCCATCGCGAATCACTCTACGACGATTTGAGCAGAGACGACGCAGAACCCCCAGCTGACGTCACGGATAGCGCTTTCCGCGAGTCCCTTTTCGACGCACTTGCAGATGACGAGGGCGCCGCCTATTGGGAAGGCGTATATGGCCAGCCTATCCACGTCTATCCGAACGCGGTCCCTGGGCCCGACGGGGCTTTGGAGCAGATGAGCGATGAGCAGTACGCAAGCTATGTGCGCGGGAAAATGTGGGAAAAGAGTCATCAACATATTGTGCAAGAACAAGAAGCGTACCAACGGGCTCAGCAGAAGCGCAGGGAGGAGCGAAAACGAGAGGACAAGGAATTCGCACGTGAAGAAGCGAGCAGGGAAGCATTCGAGAAAGAAGAGAGAGAACAAAATGACATTCGACGGCGCATGGAAGAAAGCCTCAAACGAGGTGAAGAGCGCAAGAAATCCAAGGAACTTGAAGCCGCGTGGGACCAATACGTGGCCAAGTGGCAGGACTTGAAGAACGCTCAGCATCTCGCACAAGAGACGAGCCCAAAAGCACGTGAACTCATCCCCTGGCCTGTCTTCTCCGGAAAGGACAAGCACGTAGCAAAGGACAATATCGAGCGCTTTTTGCGTGGATCCAAGGCCTGGAAAGACGATCCTAGCACCGTCCTCAAGGTCGAGCGCGTGCGATGGCATCCAGATAAGATGCAACAGCGCTTTGGCCAACATCTCGATACCGAAACCATGAAACTGGTGACATCAGTCTTCCAGGTCATTGATCATATGTGGAACGATCGAAGATGATTCTACAGAGGTTTGTACTACACTTTTTTTCATCTCTTGGGGCTAGCCACCCTCTGTTTTCATGTCTTAGGTCTAGCCAGCCTCTTGACGAGTCATGTATGTTTTTCTGAGATACCCCAAACTTGTAACAAACTATTCTTTCATAGAATTATTACCCCTGCTTGACACTTCTCATGGCCATCATACATTCGTATGCTAGAAACATCAGCCCCCCATGTTAACACAACCAGCAAGACTGTAGCAGAAATTCGGAAGTTAGAAGTGTGTATTCACCACAACAGACTAGTATATTCCATGTAGATTGTTTCTAGCTCACAACATCACGCCTTCTTTCCTAATTCAATCACTCCGCTTCGTCCAAGTGCCGCCTCGTCCCACCAAATCCCCTTGACTTCCAAACCCACACTAGCAGCGAGCGATTTCCACTGCTTCTCAGTTCTTTCCAAAGCCCCCATGTTCATCATGTGCCAATCCATCTTTGCCTCGAAGTGGGCCACACCCGTCTCAGGGAGGACAACTTCGTGGATCAAAACAACAGAGTCGTCAGCCATGACATCAACAATGTTCGACAGAATAGTGTGGGCCTGCTTCTCCGGCCAATCGTGCAAGATCATGCGCATATAGAACGCTTTGGCGTTCTTGACAAGCTCAGGCTGCGGAGTGAAGAAATCATGACCGATTTTCGTAATGGATTCAGGCAAACTAGTCGCAGTTTCGACGACAGAAGGGAGATCGATGAGAACCAGTTTTCCCGGCAACTCAGGATAGCTTTCGTGAAACCTGGCGAGCTGATGTCCCACGTTTCCACCCACATCCACGAGAAGCACACGTTCAGCATCGTCAATCTTCAGCCTCTCAGTGGCAGGGTATCCCGGCGCGAATTTCGCCTCGGCCTTGCTCTTCTGCATTTCCATGGTGTCGTTGAAGGCTTTAGAGAGCCGCTCGTTTCCAGGCTTTGCCATGAGACTGAAGTACGTTTCGCCATTGGCGCCGTCGATCCCCAGCTGGAACGGTGCGTCCATGGCGTCTTTGGGATTCTGGTACCCGGTTTTGGCGAAGTAGTCTGGCATTGCTGTCACGCTTTGATACATGTGGGCGATGTGGATTACGGCAGACTTGATGGGTGAAGGGGATGCAAAGACAGGGGAGAATGGCGTTGTGCTGTAGACTCCTGCGGACTCTTCCGCGAAGATGTTGAGGGAGATGAGAATGCGAAGGATGCGCTCTGGAATTGTTATTGATTCGTCCTCGCGTTTCAATGGCTATGGAGAAGACAGGATAATCTTCCAGGGTTTCAAACTTACGAAGTAGATCTGGGTCCGCTTTGCTCTTTTCTGCGAGCTCAGCCAGGGTGATGGGCCCGCCATGAGCGAGCGCAATGTCGACGAGTTCCAAATCCACAGCAATTCGAATAGCAATGGGGTCGTAGATACCCTAGTAAATGTGAGTAGACTGCAAAGACAAACATGACGAGGATGTAGTGGAAATAATGGGAACTGGCATACAAAGAACAACCGAATAAACTTCTCGACTGGATTCTCGAGCGCGTTGTTGAGCTTACTCGTCGCTTGGAGAATAGCAAGACGATCTGATTCTTCGAGGCCTGCGGGGCCCTTGGCCGTGAGGTCGGAAAGCTGCTTGATCAGGTCGGCCATGTTTCTTTATGTCGTCTCGGCCGAAGTCGAGTTGATTATGCTACTCGGCTTTTGTATTCTCACAAGTCACAATGAGGAATAGTGCTACTCGTTTTTCAAGTCCAGGCAGAAGCTGTATTTGAATAATGCTCCCTTCTCCAACAGCCAGGGCATTTCCCCATTTTATACGTCCCCGTCCTCGCTGTCGGCCTTTCCGACCCCAACTCCTTCAAATCCAGATTGGAAATCGGGCCAGACGCCGTATCATCGGGGGCTGAAATTCCAGTTTGCATACAAAGACGTTGGCAACGTTTGATTTTTGCCGCACTTCCAGGGACAAGCTGCCCAAGGTCTTACATGGCGCATGGCATTATCTTGGTCGGAGGTTAGTCGAAGGATTTGATGCTGGCTTTCAGCTGGGCGCCAGGCTGCTTTGGGAAGGTGTGGCGTCCAGTCGTTGCGGAGAGGGGGAATATGATGCGACTCTTACCAAGGCATGACTGAACATTGGCCTAGTATACCGACAAATAACGTGGCGAGGCTGCGCCTTACATGTTGCGAGAAGGAAGGCGGGGGGTCTGTTCTAGGGGGTGTTTGCAACCCGTTGTTGGCTAGCTGAGGGTTTCTCGTATACTTGTGTGTTCCCTTCTAGAGTACATCTTCGATATCTTGTGGCAGAGAGGTATACAAGATGTCTAGCAGCATGTCGAGCGAGGAAAGAGTGAAGTTTTGAGCTGTGTTTTTCTGTCGGTACTTCACCAAGAGGACCTCGAAGCTAGAACAAGAGATGGAAAATCCATTGCGGCCTTGTGGAAACTGTTCACGTATCTGTTTGCTTAAGTGATCGTAGACATATATAGATGAGGACGAAGTCATGTCAGACTTCAGTCCATCTCCGATAGCAGATCTAAGGTATCCTTGCACCCTTGTCGAGGTGTTCGGCCCAACATCCGACTCCTTCTTCAATACGAGTTCTCGCTTGTGTCCACGAGTCATGCAAAATGCGGGATAAAAATTTATCACTTTTTTCATGAGACTACAGAATGATCTTGCAAAGTATTTCAGAGGGTCTACTTTCCATAGCCATCGGCAGGACATGGCTTTTGAGAAGAATATAATATCATTACAGTGTCAAAATTCTAACCAATCAGCACAAAGCAGCCCTCTTGGCTTAGTGGTAAAGCGTATCACTAGTATGAATTATCTAAATGATAAGATCGTAAGTTCGATTCTTACAGAGGGCAACTCCTCACCTTTGTGCTTTTTTTGCATATTGAGTCTTTTTACTTCTATTGATTGCATAATGTACTGGGTAGATCCAAGGTGAATATCGCTTATTCTTTTATACCTCAACTATATAGCATGTTGATCCATTGAATCGTAAAGTTATTTTTGCTATGTACAAAACACTCTGAGGTGATCACCTTTTTGTGTACAAGCACCGCTGAAAGAAAGGAACCACTACCTTTGTACTCCACATAGATATAGGACCACTTCGACAGCGACCACCATTATAGCTCATATTTAGATCCCATGTTGCTCCTAACTCGACCTACGGAATCGAAGACTTGATACTCGATGATATGTCCGTCTGTGGTGCTAAGAAGAGTGTCAAGCCATACCCAGTTTCGATGACCGAATGTGGGCTGAGCAAGTCTGGTTCTCGTATTTGGCGCTGGCAACAACTTCTCTCCAAGTCTGGTGACAGTTCATTCGAAGACATTGTATCACTGATTGACAAAGGGAGCTTGTCATACTTCCGGAGTACAAGCCAGAAAACAATGGTCGTAACAGTCATGCCCACAGTCAAGGAGCCGTAGAGCCATATGAGATGTGGGTCGTGTGCAACCTCTGCCAACGCCATGGCGCACGCCGAGCCGATGCCACCTAGCAGCAGACTAATCGCTTGTACAACGACTTTCATGTCCTTTGGGGAATGAGCATACGCATACTCAAGGCCTGTGACGTATGCGAAAATTTCCCCAGCGGCGATCAAGAAGTAGAGTGGTGCTTGTATCCAGACATTTGGCCGGTTCTCCTTCGAGGCAAGTGTTGATATTGATTGATTGTCTCCGCAATCCTTTGGGTGTCTATAGCATGGCGGGCTTTGGTATATTGCATACTGAACGAAAGTAGCATACAGCATAGCGAGGGCGATGAAGATGAAGCCAATCGTGATGCGGGCGATGGGTTTGGTGTAGATTCGCAGCTTGTGCAGGAACGGATAGAGACCCTCTTGTATCAGCGGGCCTAATACAATACACCCGACCTGGTTCATGGCCGGAAGGAGATCATTAGGCGTGTTTCCCGGTTTCATTTGCCCAGCTTGAGAGATGAGGTTGTTTTGCATCTGGTCGAAGCAGATGTAAAACATGACAAACACAAGCAGTACTCGACATGCTCGCAAGCCTCGAGTGAGTTCATCAACTAAATTTGCAGTCCAGGGAACCATTTTCTGATGATGTTCTTGCTGGTAAGCCGGTTTTGCGCGCTCCAACCTAAAGCCATTTCTTGCAGCGCAGATGAGGACCTTGGATGCTTGGGGGAGCACATTGTCTTTATGGGGTATGCATATGTACCAACTCTTTCCGAATACCAGCATGAACAATGCAATCACCATAAAACCTAAAGCTAGCCCATATGCTTCTGCAAATCCGTACTGCTTCTCTAAGAAGACAGTGGCGAACCACGAGAGGGAACCGATGTTTCCGACCCAGAAGTACAAGTTGTAAATGTACTGCAGTGTCAGTTGGTATTCGATAACTACCCGCTCTCCAGATTTGAGTGTCTTCTGGCGTGGCTCCGTCTCCGTATATTGATCGGCAATGAAAGGTACCATGATCGCTTTGAAGCCTCCTCCGCCTAGTCCAATAAATATCATTGACACAATGAGTCCGGGCAAGCCCCAGCCTTTGCTCAGAAAGACTGGGTGTGAGCTGATGGTCAGGGTAGTGCAGCCCACGCAATATAAAACAACGCTCATCATGAGTGTCGAATACTGGCCAATGCGACTATCCGCCAGCGGTGCGATGAATAAAGGAGTGACATAGTAGAATATGTAGAATGCGCAATAGAGTCGAGTGGCTTTGACTTGGCCTAGGTCCAGCGCTCCAGGCGTGTCGTTTCTATCGTAGTGCTGTGGGTGTTCCATATAGTTCTCTGTGCGACAGTCCGTGTTAGTCGCCCGTATCCGACGCCTTGAGTCACGGTGTCACTTACGCCATGGCGCAGTCAGTCCCCAGAACGCCGCTCTTTCCCAAAAGCCGATGAGGGCCACCGCCCAAAGTCGCCATGGCACACTGTCTCGAACTCGCCGGAGCTCACAGGTGCGGACCTTCGTGATACTTGAAGATCTTGATATCGAATCTCTGGTGTCACTATCAGGAGTATCAGTCTCCCTGTAAGATCAGATCCCCTTTTCTTGACCTACCGTGTCGATATGTGTTGGTTGAGTGGCGAATCGCAGCGTCCGATATTCGTTGATGTCATGTCCAGAGCTACTCTTAGTTTTGTAAGATCAACGGACACGGATAATGAAATCACCGGCTAACGACTGTGAGAAAGACTGTGAATTCTATGAGTCGAGTGACGACTTCGGTGTCACAAATCAACAAACACGAAAGGTCTTTCTCGTTGAGAAATTGAAGCTCCTGTCAAAGTCAAGTAGAACTATGCTCCGGAACTTTGGCGTCCAGCGGAGAGTCCACCTTTTGTACGTGAAGTAGATTGCGAAACAGACGAATTAGGACACAGTAGGATGCCGTTTCGTCACGACCGTCAGTGCGCTGTCCTTGAAATAAAACATGTCATTTGATCCTGGATATCGGTACCTGTTACTGCAACGGCTACTCAACGTTCGCCTCACGAGGCGCATGTATAAGTGTCACCCAAGGAAACGCACGGATACCTCGAACCACAAGGCCGGCATTCGATCCGCATTGGTAGCATCCAGGTAGGACAAGTACCATTTTCCATCACCGAAGCCGTTGGATAGTCATATATTGGGTCGAAGTGGAATCATAAAGGTTGGTGTGTGCAGATTCATTCCTAATAGAAGTTGATGTGGCTTTCCTTGGAACCGAAGAATAAGACAAGAAACTGCGCAATCTAGGTATTGCGGCTTTACTGGTGCCTATTCAATTTCGTGCCTTGTTTCGATTCAAGCCAACTCCTTCAAGCCCTGAAAGAATACGGGTCGACTTCGAGATTGCTTCAAAGATATGTCACCTGTCAACACCTAGTACCTCCGTACATACCATTCAATTTAGGTTATGACGCAGCACCATCAAAGTACCAATCAACTGATAATAGAAACGCAAGCCATAATTAGAGATGTCCGGCAACCATGTTCCATGCTTCTGAGTGGCTGGGGTATCAGGGCATCCGATAGTTTGGAGCCTGAAGCCACGACAAGCTACCATGTGTGCAGAGCGGAACCGATACAGCGTTGATATGTAGCATACACGAAATCCCTCCTAAGAGGAATTGGCCTATCAACTCTGCAATCTTGCAAATGACAGGGCTCCAGCACTACAATTGAGTTAGCTTTTCGCCCAGAAGGTGACCTCGCTATCACTTGCAGCCCATGTGAGCCCTGGTGGCGTGTTTGAGCCTTTGGGCCAAGCCATAGCTTGTGGCACAAGCGCAAAAGCTGAGATTACAAGAGCCTTCGGTTGATGGGATGATCACTAGCTCGACTTTTTAAATATGGTTGCGGAGGACAGACATCGGCCGACATGTCAGTGTTTCGAGGCAACTAGGTAACAAAGGATCGAACACATCGAGTGCATTTATGCAGCATCACATCCTCTTGTTCTCTTCAGATCTGTAGGTGAAAAGATGCATTTGGCCACTCGGGCCCGGCTCGTTTACGCAGAACGAAGAGGACCAGGGGGTTCAGCCTCACAGTCCAGATATGGAAGCCGATCAACGAGGGTTGAAATGTCGTACAGTATCGATGCGATGCGGCTGAATCAGGATTGATGCGTGAAGTCACACGAGCGACTGTTGCCATCCCAAAGGAGGATCTTTTCCTCTGCAGCCTCAGCCGGAAGATGACGATACTGCTGACGCTGATTCCATCGTTCACGCTGTTGACAACTTGCAATGGAACCTTTGTATTTGTCAACAAGAGGAGACCAAGCGAAAACTAGTCATAAGCCGAGATAGCCTTGCTTCACGCTTCATAATAGCGCGGAGAATCTGGGAAAAACAAAAATAGTAAGTAACGAAATGTTAGAGGTGACGGGTAGGCCTCGCGGACCTGCAGACTTGATAGCGGGGAAAAGCTGGCGATAATTTGACGATTCTAATGCGGACTCGACGCGTGACCACAGTATCGGAGGTTGTCGATCAACTGCTGCCTGTACGTGTCTAGAATCTGATGCCACATGATGCGCTCTGGATCTGGCGGTGAACCCCACGATGACGGCCAAGTTGCGGGGCAGAATCCCCCGTCATGGACTCTGCTGGCCTGGAAACGTAACATGTCCCTGTCCAGAACCCCGTGGGGTGGTACGAAGCGGTGCGGCATCGGCAATTATCCAGCCATATTTACCGGTCGCGGGGTGATATGTACCTCTACACTCGCGCCAGCTCCACATACTCGAGTCAATACACACCAATCGTCTTCAAAAGCCTAGTCTCCTGTTTCTCTCCGCCGAGCCGATTCTTCCAATGTACCATCTAGACGGAAACCCAGCACCGTCTGATCAAACTTTATTCAAAGACTTGCTCAAGTTCACATCAGCAAAATGGCAGACAATGCTGCAGAAACGGGATCTGCCCTCGCAGGACGACGCAAATTCAAGACCTTCCGTGTCAAGGAGCTCCACCCAACTTTCGGTGCCGAAATCGAAGGTGTAGACTTCCCTAGTCCGAGCGAGGAACAGTTCCAGGAAATTCTAGAGGCCATGGCAAAGGTAACCGCTTCCAGTCGTTTGTAGAACTTGGGAAGGCGGGAAATGTCTGTGTCAGCAACCTCGAGGGCGCACCATATCGAGCCAAGAAGTTAGATTGGCCTCGCAAATGTTCCCTGGAAGACTCTGTGCGCACTCGAATTGTTGATGCGAATTGCCTCGCTCTTCTCGGATTCACATCATCTGTTTTATGTCTTCGAACGCTCATGCACAAGTGCTTTACTGACAGGGCCAAGTACGGGGTATGCGTCTTCCGGAATACAGGATTGAACGATACTACGCACGTTGAGTTTTCCAGGAGACTGGGTGATCTCGATGATATTCGACCGTACATGACGAATGGGAGAAAAATGCGTTATCAATATTATGAATTGTTCGATGCTGGAAATGTGGATGAGAACGGCAATGTCATCGACCCGGACAGTCCAAAGGCCCAATATCAAAAGGTAAGACGTCTTCATATCTGTATCTTCAATTTTCACGTATACTCATATAAGCAAGGGAAACGCTTTATTTCACGTCGACAGTTCTTTCAATCCTCGACGAGCATCTTACTCGCTTCTCCGAGCTTTCGAGCTTCCACCGCCAGGTCACGGAGGCAATACCGATTTCGCAGACTCGAGGACGGCCTTCGATGATCTTCCTGAAGTCCTCAAAACAGAACTGTTGCAAAATGATTATGCAGCTGCACACTGCTTGGCACATAGCCGGAAGACAGCCGCTCCTGAGTTTTTCAAAGATGTCGATGTCGAATCACAGCCTATGAACCTACACAAGATTGCCCAAGTTCATGAACCAAGCAATCGAATGAATCTATACATTGCAGCACATGCTCATCACGTCGTTGGCGTGACGAAAGAGAAGAGTGACCGGCTTCTGGAAACATTGCTCGGCCATGTTACACAAGAAAAATATCGCATCAGCGTTGGCTGGGACAACGTGGGTGACTTGATAATCTGGGATAATACCAGTGTGCTTCATCGAGCAGGAGGTGGCACATTTGCTGGAAAGTACCGAAGAGACATGCGACGGACTACAGTGCATGATTCGAGCTTGACAGCCTGGGGACTCAATGATCCTGAGTCTGCGAAGAGGCCCGGGTTCAGCATCGGCAGCTCAAATGATGTTCCTGTTCTCATCCATACGCAACAGGCGCAACCTATAGCAATTTAATACATCCATGTACTGAGATTTCGGAAGTCCTGGTCCGTCGAGTCTGAGAGCTCCAACCTCCCGAAACAGCTGTCAAGTAATAGAAACTGGTCCATACAATGATGTCATCTCATCCATCGTACTTAATCCAATGGCTTCGCCTTATGTGCCTCATGATGTTTGTGAACCATCGTATCTAATGGTCACAAGGTTGCAAAATTTTGGTAGGGGCTTGGCCTACTTTACGCATAACGTTCTTGGACTTCCTTGACAAGTTGGGCACGGAGTATACGGACCGACATGTCAGGGCCGGTACCAAAACATGCCTCAAATATATACCATAGCATACATGTGGTTGCATCCTGCATGGTACCTTCGGCAATAGCAAGCCTGGTTCGTGGAAGACGTTCGGATTTTGTGAATTTGAATCTGGGGTATCATTTATACTTGCTATCATTTTCAGGTATATGTTGTATTCTCCTTATAACCTCATTTCGGCAACGTTTTGGTAAATTAGAAACCCTTCCTCTAGATCTACCCCCACAGTAGCATCGTCGGACCTATCTGTGACTTCTCCACTATATAACAACATGATCTCAGGACGTCTCCGTGGCTTTTCTTTCACGCTCACTCGATTGCCGGTATTCCAACCATGAGGTTTCAGCTTTTGTCCACCACTGCTTTGGCAGCAACCGCCTCTGCTCATTCTATCTTCCAGAAAGTATCGGTCAACGGTGTCGATCAAGGACAACTCAAAGGAGTCCGAGCTCCAGATTCCGACTACCCTATCACAAGTGTGACCGATTCATCATTTGCATGCAACAAGGATCTTAGGCACAAAGATAGCACAGTGATTAGTATTCCAGCTGGTGCTAAGGTCGGTGCCTGGTGGGGTCATGTCATCGGTGGTGCTCAGGGCTCTAACGACCCTGACCATCCGATTGCGAAGAGTCACAAAGGTGAGTGAAAAGACCCCAAACTCCGTCTGAGAACAGGATTATGGGACTAACAAACCATCCCCAGGCCCCATTCAATATTACCTCGCCAAAGTCGACAACGCCGCCACTGCTGGCACGACTGGCCTCCAGTGGTTCAAGGTTGCCCACGATGGTCTCAGCAACGGCAAATGGGCAGTGGATACGATGATCTCCAATAATGGATGGCATTATTTCACCATGCCTACGTGTGTTGCCCCGGGTGATTATCTTCTCCGTGTTGAGCTCATTGCCTTGCACGGTGCTCAAAACCAGGGTATGTTCCAATTAATCAGTCAAGAAGCTCAAACTAATCTTTCAAATAGGCGGTGCTCAATTTTACATGGAGTGCGCCCAAATCCGGGTCACGGGAACAGGAACCAACAAGGGCAGCAATTTTGTTTCCTTCCCGGGTGCATACAAGGCCAACGACCCTGGTGTTCAAGTCAACGTTTACGACACCAAAGGTCAGCCTTACATGGGAGGCGCCAACTACGTGATCCCTGGGCCTGCACCAATCACATGCACAGCAGGACAGAATGGTTCAGGCGGTTCTACACCCTCTGAGCCCCAACCGGAGCCTCAACCGGCTCCTGAAGCGCCAAGTGCGGGGGCAGCTCTTTATGGTCAATGTGGAGGAGCAACTTGGGCAGGTCCAACAACCTGCGCGGAGGGTACCTGCAAAGCAAACGGCGACTATTATTCCCAGTGTGTACCATCATAGGAAATTTAGAATGGTGCGGTACTCCAGTCAGACTGGATGTGAGAACACAGTCAAATTCGTATTGTTCACTCTATTGTGTCCGTTATGCAAACCGAACATTTCTCGTCATTGCGCTGAGCAACCTCCTGCGATTCGTACAGATACAGTATTTACAATCATTATTTATTCGCTTCGCCATACAAGTGCTCTGCGAATTTAGAGGAACGTTAAACTCGGCTAGTAAGGTTCAATGGACGAGTTGTCAATGAGAGGCCGTCGCATTGATGGTATCCATGGAGTGTCCACGTAGACAGAGATGTCGTTTCGAACAGCGTAAGTAATGCCTCTGAAAGTTGTCTTTGCGTATGAACACTTTTGTAGGGATGGTACACAATGGATTAGTACACATGAACACCTGTCCGACGTCTACATTGCGATGCACACTCCGATCATGTCTATGGAGATCCGCCTTTAAGGCAAATGTAGCGCTACATCGCGTACAACAATGCTGTCGACGGTGCTTCCGAGTAACGTGAGTGCTGTTCAAGTGCAATGTAAGCTTTACATCAGCCTGCAAGCCGAATACCACTCACTTGAGTTGGCCTCTAGTACCATATGTCAATCCGCATTCCGCGCATTGTTGTTGACCACAAGACTTGTTCTCCGCGCTCTTGTCGAAGCTGTGAGAGCTTGTGCTCCTTGGTCTATCATGACCAGATTGAGCATGTGCGGCTCCAGAACGGCTCTCGGATGGCTCTTGGCTTGCTAATATAGAGCTCCCTTGACTGATGGGTGAAGACAAAGATGATTCATCGGATTGAGCGAACGATAAGAGTTCCGGCGTTTTTGAAGCAATCATACCGTCTTTCTGGACTTTGGGGGGTATTGCAAGATGCGGAAATAACACTGGATTAGGGGAAAGCTCCACGTCCCATGGACTGACATATTGTTGAGTTTCCGTATCTGTTAGTCCCGCATAGCTATCAGGCTGTAGAGTTGCGGGTGCGACAGAAAGCGAATGAGAGGGCCCCCCTGTGAGCGATTAGCTGCAGTGCATATTCCGCAACGTGCTCACTAACCAGATCGAATTGGTATAGCCTGAAGCAACGAAGACTTATCAATACCCAAGATCTGCTCTGTTGTCACAGTCTTCGGTCGCTCTCTGCGTCTGGTATGCTTCCGCTGATCATGTTTGGGGGTACTTTTGACGGACGCTACCAACGTCGAACCCCCATAGATGAACGGATCCGGACTTGTCCAGGTCTTTTTTTGTTTTGTTGATGCCGCTGTAGTGCCCTCAAGATCGGACGTTTGGTGATGTCTTCTTTTTCGTTTCTTCAGCTTTTCGGATATACATAGCCACAACATAGGTCCCATGAACAAGATTACCACTATTAGTGCGATGTAAAATATTACGGTGAATTTTTCTCTTGCATCGTCTACATTTCTGTAAGTCCCTGAGTCATAAGGTGTCGGTGTTGGGTATGTTGTGAATGGAGTTGAAGCGGAAGTGGATGTTATGAGAGCCATGATGATATCAATTAGCGTGTTGACGCGCTGCTGCCTTCGAGAATATTGAATTGAACATCAATTGCGCAAGACGTCGCTTTTTGTGTCCCGCGGTTGCAAAACAAAGTTCAGTAGGAAAGAGGGAGGCATATCAATCTGAAAGCTGTACTTGATTGGCGGGAAGCGGCCCCCATGACCTACAATTTAATAATTCAGGCAACGTGGACCGGCAGGCTTGATCAAACCTCGCCCAACGTCTTCTTACGCATAGCTCTACTCAATTGTCAAACGTGACCCATCTTCACAACTAAATTTATGAAGGAATTTCGCCTTTCGAGGCAAATCGGAACACTTTCTCTTCGCTTTTCTTCTCTTGTCCGAGGCAGGATAAACAACTTGAAGACTATGTGTCGACACAGTCGATGTAGTGCGAGACCTCGTTCCTCCTCACGGAAGACGGCAAGTATTTTAGATTCAACAACAAAAAGACGTCTTAAATATTTATATTTTCGCGAAGAGTCTAAGTACTATCGCCCTCCTGAAGGATGTTGGACGTTTCTAATGTTGGTCGTCTTCTCCGTCAAAAGGGTTGGTAAACTGCGACACGAAACACGTAAGTTTTCAAATCATGAAGAATAAAAGCCAAAGGACGTGCCTTTAAGACATTTGACAACAGCGAAGCGAGGATGGCTTTCAGTCACGCAAATTCAATTGCCTGCACTCTGGGCGTCAATGTTGCGAACGGGGGTGATAGAGATGCGACAGTAATTTTCTTGGGGTGGAGGGAGTAATTGATGGAATGGTGGTAGAGAACATGATCAAAGTTGTCAACAACAGGCATTGAAAGCTTTCCCCAGAGTGCTAGATTTATGCGGCCAGAAGCATAGCTGAGTTTGCAGACTAGAGGTAATCGTGCATCCTGAGCCGGATCGCACTTCCTGCTTCTAGGTACGTTTAAAAGTGTAAATAAGATCTACCATTAATAACATGTTCATCAAGTGAGCTAGGCTAGTGATACTTCGTGTCTGGGAGTGGAACAAACCTCAGGGAATGAGTGGAATAGTGGAATTAGTGGAAATAATGGATGATTATGGCTGTTATTCCTAATACTCGTAAAATAGACTATTGTACTCCTAAGCAATGCTGAACAAGCCCTAAATTACCGCTGAACCTTATTGAACGCCATGAACTCCCCAGAATTCGTTAAATCTGGTCTCGCTGCGTGATCTTCTTGCCCGCCGAATCCCAGCCTTGATGCCGTCACATAACAGCAGTCTCTATTTGCGGTCATCCCGCTTGTACTCCCAGATTTCTTGCTGTCTCACCGCGCTAGAGTATTGTCCTTGTCCGTAGTATGTTGCAAAGGCGTTGTTCAAGTCTTCATGGTGTCGCTTGATGGCATGCCACACACTCTTGGTTTTGTTCGAGAGCGTCTGCGAGGAGGAAATAGAAGCAAGAGAGCTTGTTGAGATGCTTGGTGACTTGACGATATCGATAGAGGTCCTCGGGGTTGTTGCTGTTGAGGCTGACATCGCGACTAGGTTCGGGGTGGAGAGATGAGGTGTGCGAATGTTGGTAACAAGGAGAGATATTGACAACTAGTGTTGTGATTCCGTAGCCCAGGTCCAATATCGAGATAGTATCGGAGTATTGATTTGTAGTAGGTTTTGTTAGGATTTGAGTGAGATGATGCGATGATGTATTCGAGTAAAGGACTACTTGTATTTGACTGGAGTTGATAGTCTATTCATCGCGGTGCACCGAAGAGCCTTTATACGTTCACTCGAACTCGCACCGACACCGGCATCATCTCATGACTCCAGCACGTCTTGACTCTTACAAATGCAAGTACCTATTGAAACTGCCTCACGCCTTTCATGTCAATTGCGCTATCCACAGGTTCGATGGGTGCGCCAGCCAGGAGTAGGGCGTGGCCAATGAGAGGGCTGGGCTAACCGAATTCCAAGCCACCGTTCTCCACGTCGAGGTAACAGAGCCTGGAGTTTCCGTCGGGTAAAGGCTGAGCGCTCAGGTCAGGCCAACGTGCACCACGTCCTTCAGCAGATGCGAAACCGGTCGTGAACGGGCGAAAACACTTACTTGTCGTTGGCTAGTTCCGGAGCAATCAGTGCAAAGTGGCTGGACGAACACGCGAAAAGCGAAGTCTGACGGTTTGGTGAGCGCCGCGCCTTACAGTGTACGCCCTATTGCGTCTACAAGGCCGTTTCCATAAGGAACGGTGAGGGTATGAGGGTGGGGTGCATTATTCAGCTTCCGGCTTAGCGAACAAAATTATTGCGCGCCCTTCAAATGTCAATCCATCGTGACGAATAATGATGACTCGAACGCCCTCGACGCGAGTTGTATTTTAGTATTCGTTTATTAATACCCGAGTACCTTGATGACCCAAAAGCTCAAGCGCAAATTGGGTTCTTGGATCTACGAAGCAGCCAATGTCGCTCACGACTACAAACCATCGCTGTTCTTGTTCTCTCACTGATACAGTCGCGCCATGAATTCGGCTGTTCGGGATCATGGCTTTATTGCCGTAGCATACGACAACGTGTTATCCATAAAGAAGTTGGCAGTCGGCATACTTGAGAAAAATGAACCAGTGACATTACACAGCTTCGTGAAATCGCCGGCTTCAGAAAGCTTGCGCTTTATAATCCCTTGATACTCAACAAGCGGACATGAAGAGCCAGGCCCACTGGTGCAATTTGCGATTGGATAAACGACATCGTTCAGACGAATTCGCATATATGCACTAGAGGCCGCCTCGCGATTGGCAGGATCCCAGGTCGAGTTCGCACGAGATTCAGTGCAGGACAGACGCTCAAACGCGACAGTGCCACGCATGGGTACAAGTCTGCTGGCCCGGAATTTTCTTTCCGGAATCGTCATGTTGCTAGGAAGCTGAGCTTGGTCGTCAAACACGCCTAGAGCTGCGACGATCTGATTGATTTGGCCATCATTGGAGAACGCAGCCATAATTCTGGGTGGAACGAAGGTCGAGTTCCCCGTGTGATATGTCGCATTTGGCCCATCAATGAAGCGCTGTACGACCATGTCAACGACTGGAACCATCTGAAACTTCTCGATGTCCGAGCCAAGGCCTGTGCCGTACCCTAAAGTCATTCGGTGGGTCAGCGCAAAGGTCCTACGTTGAAAGAGAAGAAAAAATACGCACAGTAGCGGAGGTCCTGTGCATATTCATACTGTAGAATCTCGTCTTCAGTGTACAGATCACAGAAGGGGCTTCGGTTTCCTGTGATCTGGGTTTCGAAGCCGCAGAGGTAAGGAATTATGGACACATCCCATTGTGTAAAGTTGAAGCCACCATGGATCATGGCATTGAGCCGAGATCGGATTGGTGGGAGATAGATTTGATCCCATTCATCCTTGTACGGACTGCCTCCCTCATCTTTGTAGGCCTTGCACAAGTCACTAGTGGCAAGTGAATTCATCCAGGACGAAGGGTCGCTGCTGTTGAGTGCATATATTGTGCTGAGTTCAGTCGCGTTGGGACCAACGAAGCCTTGTGCGAACAGACGGGCACTATCGCGGACGCGGGGGCTTGACTTGTACCAATTCGCCCACATGGTGAAGGGCGTGTTGTACTCGTACAAGTCTGGGTACCGGAGACGCCATGTAGTGCCCATTTCATGGAGTTCGCTGTAGCCAGTCGGAGATAGCTGGGCGATCTGGCGTTCTGGATGAGACAGCACGGGCTTCCATGTTTTGAGGAACTGGAGCTTTGGGTTGGTCACGTTGAATTCACCGGCACCCTGAAGCCGCTCATACAGGTCAGTCCATTCGTTGAAGGCGCCTGCATCTGGATACCGACTGCCATGGCGGGAAAAGAAAGCGGCTAGGTCGACTTTGCAGGCAGCAGGGACTTCGGACGAAATGCCGGTGACTTCAGGTCCTGTGTAAGTGTGAGTGGAATTGTTCAGGGTTCATGAGGAGCAAATGTTCCGCAACTCACCAGGAAGCCATTGCGCATTGCCTCCCAAGTGCTGGAAGATGTTGAAGTCATTGCTGGCCACGACACCAGCTACGGCCAGCGATAATGCCAACGACCTGAACACGCGGTCCATTCTTGTCAATTATATGCTCGAGGTGATTTGAGGTGTAGTAACGCTCAGCATTCACTACACGCCCCCTACTCCGTCTTTATACATTCTGATCGTCCTCTGCTTGCCCAGGTACATTGAGAGGCCCATCGGAAATGAACAAGGCCATGCCTCCCAGATAGGAGCGTGCTCCACGCGGCCGCCGCGCACGTGGAGCCAGAACTGGGGGTGACAGGCTGTGAGGACGAATGCTCCACAAAGCCCTGCGAGCCAACGTCTATCGCGGACATGGCTCTTCCATCGCGCAAGGGGCAGAGCCTGCGCAGGATGCACGCCCAAGACCTCGAAAGTGTCGGACAGAGCCTCAGACGAAGCGCGGAGAAGGGCGCAGGAGCCAGGCACGTGCACTGCCCCTCCCCCGATAGGCAACTACTCTAGCTCGATCCATCCATCTGATCCCGCACCGACCCGTGACTCAACCCTCATCCAGCACCTCTCCACCACGCATCCCCTCCACAATGCATCCTCTTCCTAGCCGCCGGTGACTATCCGGCACTGCTACACTGCGCGGCCCGCTCCAATCTGACCATGGCTGAACCAAGACCACGGCAACGCAAATTTGCCCCTCGCTCCCGAACGGGCTGCTTGACATGCCGAACACGGCGCAAAAGGTGTGATAACCGCCAGCCTAGCTGCGCCAACTGCACGCGTCTCAATCTCGCCTGTGAATGGCAAGCTCCTCGCAAAATCGTCGTCGAATCCTCGGGCTCCTCGAGCCCCGAGCTCCAGATCGCTTTGCCCTTGAGATCCTCGCTCGATCCGTGGGACGTATTGCCACGTGACCAAGCATCCGAGCGAAAGCATTTGCTCCAGTACTATG
Source organism: Pyrenochaeta sp. DS3sAY3a (assembly GCA_001644535.1). NCBI lineage: Eukaryota > Fungi > Ascomycota > Dothideomycetes > Pleosporales > Cucurbitariaceae > Pyrenochaeta > Pyrenochaeta sp. DS3sAY3a. Next base: position 6,984 of record KV441649.1, on the reverse strand, counting down.
TAGAAGCCTTTGTACCCAGTGTCTCGGTTGCAAGCACGCCAACGAGTTTCTACACATCCTTGTACATGCCCTGGGCCTTCCACGTCGATGGCATGCTCGACGCAATCTTGGCCATTTCCTCCGCCCAGCTAGCCAGGCGCGCGACCGACCACCATCGTGCCCAACACCTCAGGCTGGTTTCGTCGAGGCATGAGCAGAAGTGCTATGCATTCATCAAGGACCGCATCTCTCCAGCCGGTGGGCTGCCTCGCGACACCTACCAGGTTGCTGCCGTCATTCTCATCCTAGTAGGATTGGAAGCCTTGAACGGCGTTAAAACGACGAGATGGATATCTCAACTGAGGAGCGTTCAGCGCATTCTGAATCAACTCTCTCCAGAGCAAAGCATCATGGATTGCATCGAGGTTGATTCTCTGCATCGACATTTCACTTATCACTTCGCATCAGCTTCACTCATGGCCCGTGTATCCAACACCTCAACAACCTCAAATCTGGAGCAGGAATTACTACCTATCAGCTCCACCCTAATGCCAGTTACCATCGATCCCTTGATGGGCATTTCGTACCAGCTATGCGACCTTATTTCTCGCATCCAATACGTTACTTCGTTAGACCCCGCCTTTCCACACATCACTGAGGCATCCTTCAACGCCATTGAAAGCGGAATTCAAGCATGGGCCTACGATAATCCCCTAATGATGGGTGTTGATCTACCCATAGCATTGGATTTGATAGCTTTGGCTGAAGCTTATCGCCTCGCTGCACTGATCCAGTTATACCGCAGCTCCCCGGTACATAAATCTCTCATCCCAGCCTGCGCGTCTCGCGCAATGGAATTTGTTGTCCGCATTCCTCCCGGGAGCCCTTCAGAGTCAAGTCTGCTGTATCCCATCTTTCTCGCTGGTGCTGAGCTAGATGACGAAGTTGCCATTGAGAAATGTTTCAAGAGACTTGAAGACATACAAAAGAGAAATCGGTACGAGAATGTGGGGAGTGTACAGAAGGTGCTCAAGGAAGTCTGGCGCCCTAAACTAGAAGGCGGCCAAAGAAGAGATTGGGAGGAGATTCTCCGAGAGTGGGACTGGTCGTTCACCCTAGGATGAAATCTTGTCCTTTACCTCAAGCCAGACAACCGACTGCGGAGCTCATTCACGACCTGAGCTATCGGGGGTGGGGGTTTTGAATTTGAACGCGGCAAATCCACGTGCAACAGTGTCAATCCAACATATCCACGATCCTTATGCGCAGGCGATTCTGTAGTCAGGCACTTTACTTGCGTCGTCACGGGAATTCCTCATGTTATTATCTCAGAACGATACCTGCCGCGATTTTTTCTACCTAGGGAAGAATGTGTCTCGTTTTGTCCACTCCCGAAAACACTTGGCATATACCCCGCTCTCTGAGCAGTGTAAGAAGTAAGCAACTTGAGTGGCCTAAGGTTCCCATCTGCTGGATATCGACCCGATTAGTTATGGATCGACTCGCCCTGCTCCTGTCGCTTACGGGCGATTCACCTCATGCCGCTTGGTGGCACCAATGTGCGTCGAGTAACGGTCTTACCAACATGTCATACCCGGAATCATTGAACCTGCATGGACGACAGCTTGAACATAAATTCAGGCTTTCACAGCATTATCCTTTGTTTTCAACCGCAAATCTACCTTCCCAGTGCATACATTCTCATCAAAAGTTCGCTCAACGTTTACTTTCGAAAATGGCTAATTCTACCGCTACTCCGCTGGCATTTCCCCTCACCTTTGATCAACCTCTTGACATCAGCAACCTGAAAGCTCGCTCTGTTCTTGTGACTGGAGGAGCGTCAGGCATCGGCCTCGCCTGCGCCACCAAATTTGCTGAAGCGGGCGCTCTTGTTACCATTTCCGACTTACAGGATGACGCGGGACAAGCGGTAGCACGGAGTCTCTCATCCAAAGGATACGCAATTCAATTCGTCAAATGCGATGTAACATCATACCAGGCCCAAGTAGAGATGTTTTGGAGGACGATCGAATTTGGCAATGGCAAAATCGACATTGTAGTGCCGAATGCTGGGGTTCTTGCCGAAAAGAACGTGTTTGACATGGTCCCGGAGGAACCCCCCACTACTCAAAGCCCACCACCCAAAGAACCAGGATTCTCTGGTGTGGAAGTCAATCTACACGCTGTTTACAATACCTGCTACCTTGCGGCGCATTATTTCCGCCTCCCACGTAATACAGATGATACCTTCAAGCCTAGTATTGTGTTGATCGCATCACTTGCAGGCTACGTCGGCTACCCGTCGTCAAGCACTTATAGCATGTCCAAATTTGGCGTTCGAGGCCTCTTCTATGGATTCAGGGAGCGAGCTGCTCAGTTCTCGCCCCCTGTCCGCGTCAATCTCATCGCGCCTTGGTTCATTGATACACCAATGACCAGAGATCCTGATTTTCTAAAAAGTCCATCAGGTGGACTACTTCAGATCTTGGGTTTTGCTCCCATGGAGCGCGTGGTGGATGCCATTATAAGGTTAGGCGCTGATCAGAACGCTCATGGACGTGCTGTTGGTATTTTCCCGGCTTCAATTGAGGATATCGGGGATGACCTCGAGGGCGAATTTGGTGGCAGGGTTTTGCCAAAGCATATGTCAAAAATAGCCGAGAAGATTGCAAAAGCAATGGCAGAAACCGGAACCCAACCAGGGCAAGAGGGCTCGACACATCTTGGCTCCCAAATCTGAGCTACATTGAAGTCAAGTCTCATGAATCTCTGGTACTTTCCATAGCTGATCAATGTCCAAAGTGGGGAGCATCTACCTTATTTCAAGGTCGATTATTCCGGTGTCTAGAACATGCTCAATAGCTTTGCTGAACGCAAGACTCTTTAGATGTCTACTATGTAAACAACTTGTTCTCTTCGCTCTTTGCATAATTGCTAGCCGATGCACCTCAATCGTAAGAATGAGCTAGCGGGCGCTTTCTAGGTATGAGACCCAAGGTCATCAGCCCTTCGCATGAGAATGAGACACCTTACTTCCTTAAATAATGGATGGTGTCATCGAAATTATACTAGGTGAGCATAAGAAGCAGTCGAAAATGCCATAAATGAAGCTGAGGTGGGTTTTTGAGGTACTTTTTGGGTATGCTCCTTTAAGATGAGGTTATGGATAAGGCTGGCCCAAGCGGGAGCGACTTGTTTCATCCTTTTGAAGCCCCACCCGCGTCTTAACCTCTCTCGGACGTACAGCCGCATATCGAAACGAAGGTAACCACTGATAATCTTGAGCCAAGCTCCTTTTACTCAAAGTCATATGAAAGTGGTGCACCAGGCATTTGGCCTCGGATTTGCTTCGCTTTCAAGGACACAAACGGTCCCTGGAGGAGATTTCAAACACCGCACCCATCATCTGATGTGTTTAGCGCATGTGCGGAGGGCAGGAAAATAATATCGGGGAATTTACCGTGCCGGCTTGTCTGGGTTCACGAAACAAAGTCGATTCCACCATTCAGAGGTAAGAACGAAGAGGGGAATGCCCATCCAATTAGCTTCATGTTTCATTTGACCTTACCTGAGATTGACCTTACATAGACAGCTACCTGATCTTTTTATCGCTCTTCTTTCATTATCTCTTCTTTGTCAATATTCCTAACAGACCTGGTGTCTATACCTTCAGCCAGTATGCGTTCCGCTTTCGTTGCGTATCTGCTTGCAGCCGCCTCTACGGTCTATGGCTATGCCAATCCAATGGCATGCAGCGGCGTCTGCAACAATGCCCATGATCCAGCATTGATTCGTCGCGATGATGGCACTTATTATCGATTTTCTACTGGCGGCAAGATCGCCATTCACAGTGCTCCAAGCATCACTGGGCCGTGGACGTACAAGGGCGCCGCAATCCCAAATGGCTCCAAGATTAACCTGAAGGGTAAAGATGATCTTTGGGTGGGTTCCACATCATTACCATCCTAGTAGAACGTGAACTGACTAGGCAGGCACCGGATGTTACCAAAGTCGGCGATACATACTACCTATACTACTCCGTCTCTTCTTTTGGGGTTCAAGACTCGGCCATCGGTGTTGCAACTAGCAAAGACCTCAATACATGGACAGACCTTGGCTCCACTGGCATTTCTTCCAAGGCTGGGAAGAACTACAACGCCATTGATGGCGCTTTGTACTGGGACGGATCGAAGTTCATCATGGCTTTCGGCTCGTTCTGGGGCGATCTTTTCTCTGTGAACATGGCCAACCCGCCCCTGAAGACTGTCAGTGGTGCAGCAAGCACCAACATCGCATTCAAACCTGAGGGTGAACATGCTCAAGAAGCTGCCTTCATTGCCTTGAACGGCAACTATCACTATTTGTTCTTTTCCGTTGGTAAGTGCTGTGGCTTCGACGCCAACAGGCCCGCTGCGGGCCAAGAATACAAGATCCAAGTCTGTCGGTCAACCAGCGCAACCGGGGGCTTTGTGGACAAATCTGGAAAGAAGTGCACAGAAGGCGGTGGAACAACCGTCCTGGAGTCTCACGGCTGGGTCTACGGACCAGGTGGTCAAGGTGTCTACTACGATCCTTCCCTAGGACCCGTGCTATACTATCACTATGTCGACACCCGGATTGGATACGGAGATGGACAGAAGAAGTTCGGAATCAACAAGATTGACTTCTCGAGTGGATGGCCGGTCGTGTAGGCGCACAGAACATTGTATTCAGCACTTCCCCAGTACTCCAATACCTTGGTGGAGTCCACGGAACCTTTGCCGCCTCGCGTCATTTCTTTGTATATACTTTTCACACTTCCTACTTAAATATCAGTTTGGCCATTCGATCTTTGATTGGGCACCTGCACCTCCAATGCTAATCTTTGATCGGTAACCTGCACTTCAGTGTTGGAGACTTGGTAATGTGAAAATCCAGCCGTCGCCTCTCAACCTTTCATGATGAAAATGAAGGGCAATTCAAAGAGTTCTTCTAACCAGTAGCTAAATATCCGCAAAGCAATATGTTATCGAGCGAGGCCATTATGACTCATTTTCGTGTCCAGAGGTTTTTGCGTACATGCATGTGAAATGTGATTGTCGTAATGACTCTCATCGATGACGTTGCATTTAAGCTCCGGGAATAGCTGGAATGAAGTGATAGCCTCACTTCGCCGGGTCAAGATGCCCTCCCAACGAATGGCATAAATTATACACAATGCCGTCCTATTCACGAGCCTGTACAAGATAGAGATCAGCATCTTTTGAGACAAAACAACCCGTTTATCTCCAAGGCCTATTGAGGGCCATTTTGTAATGGAGGGAAGGGTTTCCGCATTCCATAAACGCCTTGTATTTCCCGCACGCATTGATTAGCCGACTCCTCATTTCTTGGTGCCTCTGGGAATTGCCGTAGTTCTCAAAGTTTGAGGCTAAGAACACATGCACGTATCTTCGAAAAGGCCTGGAGCATGATACCCACAAAAGATATAGGGCATCGTCAGTATCTCGTCAGATGATGTCTTTAGCATGTAGAAAAAAGGCTAGTGCTCAAGATGCGGGAGCTATTCTTATCATGCCAGGCTAAGTACTTAGGTACCTAGGTCATTGCATGTTAGCGTCAAGACCACCCGTGGGAGATCAACCCGGCTACCGCCTCAAAATAAATATACCCAGGTAACATTCACGGCCCCCGCTTTCAATTGCCCATCGATCTATTGAGTTCCGTTCAGTTTATCTTGTACAACTGAGCCAACTGGATGAAATCCAATCAAAGAAGCATTTTCGTGTATCTATGATGTCAATACCTAGGTAGGCATCAATAGTGCTCAGGGACAGTAGAGCATACTTCGGCTTCGGGACTAAGAAGCCACCATCAGGAACCAATAGAGCGCATCGGTTCACACCCGTCAGGTACGAAGCATCTCATAATTCTGCAGGGAGATTGTGCGGGGTACTTCTTGCCGCCATCTCAGAGATTCAGCAAGGGGTTCTCACTACATTCGTGGTACCTATGTAGAGTATAAGTTTGCTTCAACCTGGTCCCCTTGCTTACCTTCTCTCTTGACCTTTGAATCCAAAGAATCCTTGAATCCTTGAACTGTTCACCTAGTAGCAAAATGCGCATCTCTACAATTGCAGTAATTACCTCAGTCTCATCATTGAGCACTGCCCAATTGACATACAATGTCACCCAAGCCTTCCAGCCAGGAAACTGGGAGAAGTACAATTGCATGTAAGGTGAAGCTTTTAGATCCAGCACGTCACGAAACTAAACCGCTCCTTTAGTGACAATGCAAAGCTGAGCTCATGGCTGCCTTCGTGCCTCCACCAGTGCCAGGCAGACGCCAACAAAGCAGACGGCTGTGCAGAGGACGACTTTGTCTGTCACTGTGTCAACTATACAGAATACTCCAATGTATTTCTCCCGTCATACTCTATATCTTCTAAAGAATGTGCTAACAATTACAGCTCATTGAGCCTTGTGCATTTCCTCCTGAGCTTGGTGGCCATGGAACCTGCACTGTTGAGGAGCTGGGCAAGGCGCGACCTGTGATCAACGACTTGTGTAACTTTCTTAACGCCACTTTATACACGGACTACTGCGAGTGCAAGCAGAAGCTAAGCAAGGACAAGACATATCACATTGTGGATAACGAGAAGGCCGTCGTTTCCTATTAGAGGCGTCCTATTCCCTAGGTAGCACTCGAATATGTTTTCGGAAAGAGTCTCACGATATGGATAATAACAGCAAATGTTTAATCACTGTTCATCTTATTTCATTATTTAGAGTTTAACTGCAATAATTTATACTATATTTATAATAAATCGTTCTCTGCTTGTCTTTGTCTAAGGGCTAGAGTGTAAACCTAAGGACAAAGGCGAGCACAGTGCCTGTCACTGCATTTTTAAAGGCAATTTAACGGCGGAAGAAGACTTAGCTTTCGGTTTAAGACGTTCAAGGTAATAAGTCACTACGTAGTTTAAATTATTAAAACTATATTCAAGAGGTAATAGAGAGTTATAA